>CM034538.1:59286741-59309023 GCA_020002185.1 Paraescarpia echinospica | reverse complement strand
CACACAGACACACACGGACACTCCCCCCACACACACACCTACACACTGACACACACGGACACCCCCCACACACACACACCTACACACTGACACACACGGACACCCCCCACACACACACACCTACACACTGACACACACGGACACCCCCCCACACACACCTACACACTGACACACACACCGACAATCCCCCACACACACACCACACTTGACACGGACACTCCCCCACACACACACCTACACACAGACACACACACGGACACTCCCCCCACATTTCACACAATTCCACACACAGACACACGGACACTCCCCCACACCACACACTGACACACACCCACACCCCCACACACACACCTACACACTGACACACACGGACACCCCCTCACACACACACCTACACACTGACACACACGGACACCCCCCCACACACACACCTACACACAAGATACAAGATTATATTTTTTTTATTTCTCAAAAGAAAACTCTGTCATGTGGTCTGTTATGAGAGTACACAAAACAGACCATCACAGTAAAGAAATATAACTCATATTCCCATACATTCATCCCCACCCACCCATGCAGTGATGATGGCAGTGGTGGCAAGGAGGATATACCACTGTTTAATAATTTAATAACCTGATAAAAGTTATACAATAAATATCAACACACACATTCACTCACTCACTCACTCACTCACTCACTCACTCACTCACACACTCTCTCACTCACTCACTCACTCAATCAATCACTCAATCACTCACTCAATCACTCACTCAATCACTCAATCACTCAGCCAACCTGACAAGAACTAACTGAGCATTGTATGTCCCTCCAGAACCCACTGAGACTCGCATCTGAGATTGTACACAGTCACTTTGAGGAGGTCAGCCCCAAGTACTCGGACAACATCCGTGGACTGGTCAACAACATGCTGGACAAGGTACTGTCATCTAGTGCATCTACTCTGTATCATCTACTCCATCTACTCTGTGTCATCTACCCCATCTACCCTGTGTGACCTACTCCGTCTACTCTGTATCATCTAATCCATCAACTCTGTGTCATCTACTTCATCAACAATGTGTCATCAACTCCATCTACCCTGGGTCATCTACCCCATCTGCTCTGTGTCATCTACCCCAGCAGCTCTGTGTCATCTACTCCATTTGCTCTGTCATTTACTCCATCAACTCTGTGTCATCTATTCCATCTACTCTGTGTCATCTACCCCATCTACTCTATTTATGAATGGATAGTGGACTTTGCCCTATCTCTGATCACTAGGGTGGGTGAGTGGAAAGGCCAGGGCCCGAGGTTATAAAGCCGTACTCGGTGCTTGGTGCTCAGAATTTCATGCTCAAGCCTCGCTTTCACGCCATGCTCATACTCACGGAGGTTATAAAACTTTCTGAGCACGAAATCGTTCTCAGACTTGAGCATGAAACATCTAAATTCTGAGTATGCTACGGACCTTACTCAACGCCGTACTCAAACAAACAAAGATGGCAGCTCACGTAAAAATTAGTCGAATTCGTTGTCCAAGTTTAATGTTTACGAGAAGACAGCAGCTGGATATCAGCGTCCGAGTCGCTTCCGCGATGTAATCAATCCATTTGAAGAAGTGGTTCCACACAAAATGAGCGAAAGATTCCGCTTTATGCTTCAGACTGCACTGTTTACTGAACATTTGTCAAATCTAGAGGGAAACAAACTTACGGCACAATGTTACAACGTTTATGTTTTGTGCACCTTTTTTCGACGACGGGGACCGTTCTTTTATCGCTAGTGCTTGGCGATACAATTTCACAATCAGCTGCCGAGTGATTCGTACAAAACGTTTTTTCAAAACAGTTTCGTTTACCTGGACGATTAATAAAGTACCATCCGAACATTAAGCCACACCGATGCAACATGTGTACATTCACAATAAGACAAAATAAAATCTCGGGGCCATAAAATTAACCTGTCAATACAGCCATGTTATATGCCATTGCCTCAAACTGTAAATACTATTATTTGTAACCTTTTTTTCTAAATTGGGAGTAATGGAATGTAATAAATAGTACAGATTAATTGTATTATTTATATTGTAAATATTGTCGTTTGTCAATACATTAATAGAATAAACAAATGTTGAAGCTATTAGCCCATGCAAAGTTGATAATATAATTTGTAGACATACCCAATGCTGGATGTCAGGATATTTCATTATTTTGCTACACAAGACGGGGGCAAGGATAGGCTTTCAACACACAAAGTATGACCCCTTCCTTTGGAAGTTGACTATACACAAAATATGCAATGCATCCTGGATAAGTTAACAAATTAAATTCATATAATAAATTATATATAGCATCAGCGCAATGGACATTCGTAAACTATTGTTTTCAAGGTGTACAATTAGACAATTAATATGATCATATTTACCAGGCAACCAAAAATTAACTAGGTTGAAATGACAAACGACTTATTGTTTATAACTTTCTAATAAATAGGGGTAAACCATTTTTTCCAAATTGAAGTTAGACAAACTATGCCAATTATAAAAACAATGAAGTCTTCCTTTTGTGAGTGGAAGAGAGATGTACTAAAAAGCCATAGAGAGGCTAAGAGTCAAGCTGAACATCTGACTGAGATTGTTATTGCATAAAGACAAGTACAGGACAGATAACTTTGTGTGTGCAAACTATTTAGATACAACTAAAAGTGTTGCTATTGTACAGTATCCTTTTAAATGTATAGTTGTACACCAAAATATCATTACATTACTTTTGGCACTATTACAGTATTTTATATCATTATTAATCATTACATTAATGAATACTATACCGAGTATGTTATAATAAAGTATCATGAAATGTGGTTATAAATTAACTTCTGCAAAACTCTTGCTCAGTACTGTGTCATGTGTGGCACAGCGGCACAGTGTTAGAAAATTGGACTCTCAATTTAATTAATTCGGTTTCGAAACTGGTTGGCTGCTGTTTCGAAGTTTGGGCATTTTGGGCGGTGTAGTATAAATCCGTTTAGATACAGTGGTATAGTAAGCTACAATAGACATTATTTATGTGTGTGTATTTTCTTCATGTTTACACATGTACAGTAATATTAATATATTTATGTGTATCTTTATTTAAAAAAAAACGGTTATTTAATTGTATAACACGGATTTAGTTCAAAAAAGAAATAACCATTTTGAACTTTTTACTGAAACTGTTATGAAGTTACTGAACATTCTTCAGGATAGTTCGTTTTCAAATTAGAAACTTTCATTTTTCATATCCAAGAATCATGTTAAATTACCTGGTAGAGGCTTTCGTTGACGTGTCAGGCCGACTTCATCAGTACCTATGACGCTGAATGACGTCATCGTACACGTGAGGCAGTTCGTAATTGCCCTCGTCTCTGTTGATGGGTATTTTGGTTTTTCTGATCCAGATGGCTTCTTTGATATGCCGAATTCTTCTGTTGGTTTCTTTGTCTACAATTTTCACTCCCTCCCAGTCTATGATATGGTTTTCAGTTGTCGTATGGTCTGTAAGGGCGGATTTATTGATGGTAGACATCAATCTTTTTTTCCCGCTCCTTGTGTATTTCTCATTTTTCGTGTTGTCTACGTCCTTTCTGTGTTCCTCCAGTCTTGTTTTGAGTAGTCTTCCTGTCTCCCCAATGTATTCCCCACCACAATTCTTGCACGGTATTTGGTACACCAGTTCGCCCTGTTCTTCTAGTTGTACCTTGTCCTTGGGATGTACCAACAGGTGCCTGAAGGTGGTGTGGGGACGCATGGCCGTTGCTACTCCATACTTTTTCAGTACTCGATGTACTCTCTCTGAGACCCCCTCTATGTATGGAATGACTACTTGGCTCCGATAGTTTTTGTCCTTAGTCTTTTTGTTGGTCTTTTTCCTCTTACTGCCATCTTCCTTTCTGGTGAACTTTGCATCCAAGAAGGGCATGCTGTTGTTCTCTTCGTCTTCCAGTGTGAAGTCCACAGTGTACAGGAAGAAGACGCACACTGACCAATACCTGAATTTTGCATCCCACCACCCCAAACATCAGAAGTTGGGAGTTGTCAGAACCCTTATGAACAGGTGTGAGACAATAACTTCGGAGGAGGGGGACAAGAAAGAAGAGATGGAACACCTGAGAGGAGCTCTAAGAGTATGTGGCTATCCGTCGTGGGCCTTGAAAAAGGTGACAGATAGCAGTAAGAGGAAAAAGACCAACAAAAAAAAGATTGATGTCTACCATCAATAAATCCGCCCTTACAGACCATACGACAACTGAAAACCATATCATAGACTGGGAGGGAGTGAAAATTGTAGACAAAGAAACCAACAGAAGAATTCGGCATATCAAAGAAGCCATCTGGATCAGAAAAACCAAAATACCCATCAACAGAGACGAGGGCAATTACGAACTGCCTCACGTGTACGATGACGTCATTCAGCGTCATAGGTACTGATGAAGTCGGCGTGACACGTCAACGAAAGCCTCTACCAGGTAATTTAACATGATTCTTGGATATGAAAAATTAAAGTTTCTAATTTGTTATGAAGTTATTATTAAATGCAACTGAATTGCATAACGCACGAATTTGGGACACGCAACGATATATTATTATAATTGGATGTGGGGTGAATTTTAGATTAGACTATGTTTGTTTCCCGAATCCTCCGGCACAGCAAATAAATAATGGCGCTACTTTTCAAGACTTCTTACAATGTAGCAATGTTTATGCCAAGAACATGAATTCAATAAATAACGTGTGCTACCATTGCATAGCCAATAGGAAATAACAGTTGATCAGATTAACAAGATAATATAAGTTGTAACACAGGCAAGAATGCCGACTCAAAACGACGTGTGTACATGGTACTTATTTATTATAAACAATGTAACATCATATATTCCCAATATTATATGGCAATCTGGTAACATCAACACCATCCAACCCGCGGTCATCGTACTGACATACAATGCCAATGAATGATACATTGACACAAAATAACAGAAATAATACAGCGTGACCCACGTGGCGTGACCAATCTGGCAATCATGTTACCAATGATTTTATGATATTTTATCTTTTGAATTGTTTTGTACCATGTTGGTTCCATCGTGCACAGTGAGGTACGTTCCTTTAGCATTATTTTATCGATGTTCCTCTGCGCATTTCACCACAGAATAAAAACATGTCACAACGGCGAAGATCTTCGCCTGTCATCGTTTTATAATCGGAAGTTGATGTTGTTTATAAATAAATGTAGGTTTGTTATCTTCGTCAATGAGAGAGTTCCATCTGGCCGCTTGTGTATTTAAATAAAACAGCGTCATTGCGTCTAAGGAGCTCTTTCTTTCGCTCTCATACTCAAGAAGTCGTACTCAGTTGAGCACGTACTCAAGAAGTTCTATAACCACCGTGAGCACGGATTCTCCGGTGAGCATGAAATCTCGAGTCTGAGCACCGAGTACGCTTTATAACCTCGGGCCCTGGTGTCAGAGATTATGCTGTAAGCCTGTGTATTGGACTAGCCTCGGCTCACTGCATGCCATTGTCCCACTGTCAAAGAATGCCTCCATGTATGTGTAATGGGAATCCCTACTGCACTGGCAGAACCTGAGAAACTTTAAAACAGCAATAAACATAATTATCAATGCAATGTAAATATATGATCTAGGATTAAAATAAAATAACCTAGGTATAAAATAATATATAAAATGAAATGACTTAGATATATTCGAAAAGGTTAAAGCATATTTAGCCAAAATTATAAGAAATATTATTCAGATGTTTTACTACACAATATGTCATGTTGCAGCTATTACTTTGCTCCAGCTCAATCAGTATTATGTCATTAATTGCTACTGTTTTAAGTCAAAATGCATGCTATGTATATGCACCTTGTAAACAAATAAAGTTTTATTATAGTTCATCTCTTTCTTCTTTCCATTCTGGGGGAGGGTGGTAGGGGCAGAATGAGAACAGAAAATGTGTGCACATTTTCTTAAACAACTTTTAACTGTGCTACATGCGAGATTGCAGCTCACCAACTCTCCTGCAAGGTTTCATAACCTCTGGAAATCGGCCTAAATAGCAGCATATTGGGATAAATTTCTACAGTATTTTTAATAAAACGTTAAGTAATATATACTATCTTCATGAAACGGTCTACTCGAATATTTTATTTCCAGGTGTATCTTCACTGGTATGCGTATAGTTTAATGTATGTAAGACCAAGGAATTAGTAATAGATTTTAGAAAACACAGTCAAAGTCCTGATTGAAATTGTCACCAAGTACAAATACTTAGGTACAATGTATGGTAACAAACTTATATGGGATGACAACACTGAAGTAATTGTCAAGAAATGTCAGCAGTGTCTGTACTTTCTTAGAAAACTAAACTCATTTTTTGTTGATAAAACAATTTTAAACCTGTTTTACAGGTCTTATTGAGAGTGTTCTTTGCTTTTCTTTTATCTGCTGGTATTTCAACCTGAGTGTTAAAAACAAGAACAGTTTACAGAAATGTGTACGTGTCAGCTCCAAAATAATTGGAGAGACTCAGAAAGACATCACTCAGTTTTGTGAACAACAGGTATTTAGGAAGGCACGTTCTATTTTAGCCAATGGTAGTCGTGCTCTATATGCCATGTTTGAAACTCTGCCATTGGGCTGCCGTTTTAGGTGCCCCTCGTGCAAAACAAACCGTAAGCAATTATCTTTTATTCCTGTTGCAATCAGTCTTTTTAACGATGTGAAATGACTGTAGTGTGTGTGTATGTTCTATATATTTAGCAGTTACAGTGTGAAGAAATGCACTCCATGTGTTCATGTGATAAATTATTCTTTGTGACCACGATGAAATGTGCCAGTAATAAGCTGTTACCTATGTTATATTTTAATATTTATATATATATTTGTATACACTGTGCCCTTCCAAACACCAATGTAATTGCCCTTACAGGAATTAATAAAGTTGTATTGTATTCTCTTGTATAGTCTCCACAAAACATGTCAACATTTTACTTCTATCATGACCCTTAATGATCTGTAACTATGATTTACCAAAAATATTTCATTAATAATTACAAACACACAATATAGTCCAAAGGACTTCAGGGCCTCTTGGCCCATTTTGTTACTGACTCTGTCAGTGTGGTAACAAGGCCTAGGGTTAGGGCAAGAAAAACATCACCACAACCAGGTACCAGTGGTGAAGTGGAAACCACACCTCAACATGATGAAACAATCATGATTACTGACTTTTATCAAGCATGATTACAACTCTGTCATCTACCCCATCAACTCTATGTCATCTACCCCATAAACTCTATGTCATCTGCTCCATCTACTCTGTGTCATCTACTCCATCTACTCTGTGTCATCTACTACATCTACTCGGTATCATCTACCCCATTAAACCTGTGTCATCAACTCCATCTACTCTGTGTCATCTACTCCATCTACTCTGGGTCACCTACTCCATCTACTCTCTGTCATCTACTCCATATACTCTCTGTGTCATCAAACTCTTTGTCATCTGCTCCATCAAATCTGAGTCATCTACACCATCTACTCTATCTATTCTGTGTCATCTACTCCATCTACTCTGTCATCTGCTCCATCTACTCTGTGTCATCTGCTCACTAACACTGGATCATCTATCCCATCAACTCCATGTCATCAACTTTATGTCATCTACTCCATCTACTCAGTGTCACCTACCCCATCAACTTTATGTCATCTACTCTATCAACTTTATGTCAACGTCATCTATTCCATCTACTCTGTGTCATCTACTTCATCAACTATGTGTCATCAACTACATCAACTCTGTGTCATCTACTCCATCTTCCCTGTGTCATTTACTCCATCTACTCTGTGTCATCAGCTCCATCAATTCTGCGTCATCTGCTCCATCAACTCTGTGTCATCTACTCCATCCACTTTGTGTCATCTTCTCCATCTACCCTGTGTCATCTACTCCATCTACTCACTGTCATCTAATTCATCTACTTTATTTCATCAACTCTGTATCAACTAGTCCATCTACTCGCTTCACATAATCCGTCTATTCTGTGTTGGAAGCTGTACTTGGATTACATTTTGAATTGTGCTTTGAGTGTGTTTGTTAAGCTGTGGTGATTTTATTAAATTAATTACTCTGCTTATCTTTTAACAGTGGCACCTGGCAATGGTAGATCTATGTCAGTGGCACCATGCACATACAGAGATAGCTAGCAGTAGCACCATGCACATACAGAGATAGCTAGCTGTAGCACCATGCACATACAGAGATAGCTAGCTGTAGCACCATGCACATACAGAGATAGCTAGCAGTAGCACCATGCACATACAGAGATAGCTAGCAGTAGCACCATGCACATACAGAGATAGCTAGCAGTAGCACCATGCACATACAGAGATAGCTAGCAGTAGCACCATGCACATACAGAGATAGCTAGCAGTAGCACCATGCACATACAGAGATAGCTAGCTGTAGCACCATGCACATACAGAGATAGCTAGCTGTAGCACCATGCACATACAGAGATAGCTAGCTGTAGCACCATGCACATACAGAGATAGCTAGCAGTAGCACCATGCACATACAGAGATAGCTAGCAGTAGCACCATGCACATACAGAGATAGCTAGCAGTAGCACCATGCACATACAGAGATAGCTAGCAGTAGCACCATGCAGCTAACAGCAGTATATGCACATACAGAGATAGCTAGCTGTAGCACCATGCACATACAGAGATAGCTAGCTGTAGCACCATGCACATACAGAGATAGCTAGCTGTAGCACCATGCACATACAGAGATAGCTAGCAGTAGCACCATGCACATACAGAGATAGCTAGCAGTAGCACCATGCACATACAGAGATAGCTAGCTGTAGCACCATGCACATACAGAGATAGCTAGCTGTAGCACCATGCACATACAGAGATAGCTAGCAGTAGCACCATGCACATACAGAGATAGCTAGCAGTAGCACCATGCACATACAGAGATAGCTAGCAGTAGCACCATGCACATACAGAGATAGCTAGCAGTAGCACCATGCACATACAGAGATAGCTATAGCTGCACATACAGAGATAGCTAGCTGTAGCACCATGCACATACAGAGATAGCTAGCTGTAGCACCATGCACATACAGAGATAGCTAGCTGTAGCACCATGCACATACAGAGATAGCTAGCTGTAGCACCATGCACATACAGAGATAGCTAGCAGTAGCACCATGCACATACAGAGATAGCTAGCTGTAGCACCATGCAGTGATGGCTAATAGTAACAGCATACAGTGATAGCTAACAGAGGCACAATGCAGTGGTAGCTAACAGAGGCACAATGCAGTGATAGCTAACAGAGGCACGATGCAGTGATAGCTAACAGAGGCACGATGCAGTGATAGCTAACAGTAGACTCGTGTAGTGATAACTATCAATGGCATCATTGGCGGTAGTAGGTTAGTAACTAAAAGTGGCTGCTGATTTTGGAGAGTAATTGATGATCTGGGTTCCATAAATGTAGATATGACACAATGTTTCACTGAGACATTTAGGAGGAGTGATCAAAAATACTTTGGCCTTAGAACATAACAAGCAATATATGATATCATGCTTACAATATCCATTTTAAAACAAACAACAATATTTCCAAAAGCCAAAAATGTACTAGTCAGCATCTGGTAAAAGATTGTGTTTTGCTGTCAGTGTTTGACCTTTCTAGAGAGCTTCGTCTGCACAGAAAATGCTATCAAGAACCACTGTCTGTCGCTGGCCTAGAATCTTGCCAACTCCAAGACAGATTTATTTGACAGACCTAAACAGGACTGTTGCCTAGCAACTGATGTGGGAGAGAAATTAAATATAAGAACATCTAGGAGGGATGACATGGACTAATGAACCAGGACACAGAGTGACTGAATGAGCAATATCATGGGGGACAAGACAGATCAAATTGTATTGTTGAAGCCTTCAAGTGTGCTGGCAGACAGGGTCTCTGTCGTTGTTGTTGCACTAACAGCTCGATACGGCCATTAGGCATGTCTTCTTCCTCGGTCGTTCTATCTGGCGACCATTTCACTAACATTATTAAGAGGTAATAAGCCAGATTTTTGCTTTTTAAACAAAATTTTGCTCCTTAACAATGATCTCGTCTACATGAAACTGTCAACACTGAGATGTGCCGGGGGGACAGTGGTCACCCATGTGAGACAGAAATAGTGTCCTCAGTAATACGACAGTGGTTGCTCCTTTAATTTAATAATGAATTTAGTTCAGTCTAGTCCACCAGGTGGAATTAGTTGTCGTCTTTGAACTACTCCTAAGAACACGGCTAGTGTGAGTTGAATATAATATACGTCTGCCAATATTCGTAGCGTGACATGTGCCTTTCTGTAAGCTGCAGTATTATTGTCTTGGTGTGTCAGTGTCGACGGCTTGGACATAGCAGACGGAAATCACTCGGCGGGCGTAACAATGTTCCACATTTTGTGATCTCAGGATTATGAGGACTTAAGTACTGTTTGTTAACACAAGCCTGTGGAGTGTGGTTTGTTCTACCCCAAGTGTCTTGGCCTTGGAGGCTCAGTGCTGCCGTCTACTTTGGAGACATGATTTATTCCAGTAGATAATTGGAATATTCTCTGGATTAATGGGATGTTTCTCTCTCTTGCCCGTCACATAATTGGATGTCATGGTGAGTTGTGTAGGTTGTGTGATGTCATGTCAAGTTCCTGGACTCCAAACGTAAGGACATCTGCTTAAAAGAACAACGTTGAAATCAGAAATGTACAGTCTGGCCTACACTGTGTTATATACTCATGGATACAAGAAACATTTTTTATATAAGGGACAGTTTAACCAAGCCCCAGCATGTTCCTGATAGCAAGTTTCCTCTGTATATGAGTTACAATGATTTAGCACTATAAGAGCGTGCCATGTTTATTCAACATAATTATATACACAAATATACACAACACTCAAAAGAGTTTCTTTTGAGTTGCCGGTTCAATCTTGTACCTTTATGTTACATGTAGGGAGGACTGTCTCATAAAATAGTCAATAAATGTATTTCTAAGTGTTTTCTGCCTTTATTATAGTAAATATATTTTGTTGCAGGATGCTTCCAGCCGTCCCACAGCTGACAAAATACTTGAACACACCATTTTCTCTGGCGGATTAGCAGAGTAAGTGTTTCTCTGAAAGTTCTCTCGGTGGCATTTCAATTAGAATTATGTGCCGTTTCTTTCTAGCTAAAAATGTTGTGTTTCATGAAAATACATTAGACGTAAACAAACAATTAACTGTTATATTAATTAGATAGCATCCTAATGTGTTATAGTTATCAGAATATATTGCCACCTTAGATTGTACTAAACTTTGTTTGGTGCCATGTAAATAATGAGTTTAGATTATTTAGGCACAACGCCAATTCTTGACGCCGTCTTTGTTAACAGGTCCTGTATAGGAGCCCAGTGGTACAGCAATTAAATGGCTTATTGCTTACTGCTAATATGTACTCTGCCTTCCCATGTAGAGCTGCTAGTATTTATAGTTACACATTATGTGATGTGTTGATAGCAACTGCTAAACAGTTTCACCATTTTCTGGCACAATTCTGCTAATATCATGTGACTGGAATCATTTGATACTTGGCTTTCTTTCTTATTTAGATTTTGTATGCGCAGTTTGATTGAGTTTAAGTCATGTTATTTTTGCCAACTTAATGTCACGGTTATATATATTCATGACAAACGGTGTTTCCAAACAGTGTTTTTGTCTTTGTTTGGGTTGTTAATGCCACTTGAAGTAATCTTCTGTTGTGCAATGTACTTAGTGGATCACAGTGGCACAATTGCTAAAACATCGGACTCAATTCAGAGAAATCAGGGGAAAGTCTGTTCACTCTACGTTGTTCCAGTTCACTCAGCTGTATGAATAAGCACCTGGCTACAGACAATGGTGGATATTTGTGTGTGAATAATCTTTGTGTATTAATTGCACAGTGGATGGATGCCTCCCAGAGAAGTTGACAGGGTGTTCGATTGAACAGGTCTGCCAGGGAGTAAAGTGTAGAGCAACTAAGGACTGGATACTGCGCTATATGAGAACTTACCTTTACTTTTAATTTTATTTGTAGGAGTATGGACAAGAAGGTGTGGGAGTTAGATGCAGCAACTCGCAGAGCCAAGATGTCCGCCACACCAGCTGCAGAAGTTCTCCCCGTTGTCACCTCCAAATGCAGCGAGGTCAGTCGGTCATCTGAACTCATCAAATAACAAAATTACACATTTCCTTATTTTATGTCTACTAACACTGGAAGTTCTTTGCTAAGATTCAGCTTTACTACATTGTAGCTTAACAATTTAATGTTAACATGACTGGTGTTTGATCCTGCATAGTACTTTTGTTGGCTTTATCTTTGCATAGTGTTATAATTTTATGCCCATAGTTTTACTCTAAAAATTTTACTCTAAAAATGTTCATTTTCTATAACCAAATCATTCATTAAGTCAATCTTGTTAATTACATATCCAATGCAAGTGACTTGGGGCAAGCACACTATCGCATGTCAGTTTATTATTTTATAGATCAGCATGCATTTTAATGAAATATTAAATCTTTAACATAATATTCTGCTTTATATGGCTGCTTACAATTTGTTGGAAACTAGTAAAAATTAATGCAAATAATTGGATCTCATTGCTGATTTAACTATATATTTCGCTATGAGTTTTAAATGTGCTTTTGTGTGGTTGTGTTGTCAGGTCTACATCTAATGTTGTGTTTGTGTTGTCAGGTCTACATCTAATGTTGTGTTTGTGATGTCAGGTGTACATTTAGTGTTGTGTTTGTGATGTCGTGTACATCTAGTGTTGTGTTTGTGATGTCATGTGTACATTTGGTGTTGTGTTTTTTGGTGTTGAGTGTACATTTAGTGTTGTGTTTGTGGCATCGGGTGTACATCTGATGTTGTGTTTGTGGTGTCAGGCATACATCTGGGGTGGTGGCCGAATGACTCCCCAGAAGATTGACATCTTCACGAAAGGGAGAAGTGCATTGCAAGTAAGCAAGCGCCACGCATAACTTTGTCAACATCCTACATGTTGACTGTATCGCACTTTAGTGTTATGAAGTCCAATATAGCACACCCCTTTAGATAGTGCAGACATGTTAGTTAGTCCTTCTAAAGTCCAACATATGTGTGCACCTCACACCCCTTTAGTCGCCTTCTGTAGTCCAAGATATGTGTACATCTCGCACCCCTTTAGTCACCTTCTGTAGTCCAAGATATGTGTGCACCTCACACACCCATTAGTTGCCTTCTGAAGTCCAAGATATGTGTACATCTCGCACCCCCTTTAGTCGCCTTCTGTAGTCCAAGATATGTGTGCACCTCGCACCCCCTTTAGTCACCTTCTGTAATCCAAGATATGTGTGCACCTCGCACCCCTTTAGTCGCCTTCTGTAATCCAAGATATGTGTGCACCTCGCACCCCCTTTAGTCGCCTTCTGTAATCCAAGATATGTGTGCACCTCACACCCCCTTTAGTCACCTTCTGTAATCCAAGATATGTGTGCACCTCGCACCCCCTTTAGTCACCTTCTGTAATCCAAGATATGTGTGCACCTCGCACCCCCTTTAGTCACCTTCTGTAATCCAAGATATGTGTACACCTCGCACCCCCTTTAGTCACCTTCTGTAATCCAAGATATGTGTGCACCTCGCACCCCCTTTAGTCATGTGTAGTCCAAGATATGTGTGCACCTCACACCCCCTTTAGTCACCTTCTGTAATCCAAGATATGTGTGCACCTCGCACCCCCTTTAGTCACCTTCTGTAATCCAAGATATGTGTGCACCTCGCACCCCCTTTAGTCACCTTCTGTAATCCAAGATATGTGTGCACCTCGCACCCCCTTTAGTCACCTTCTGTAATCCAAGATATGTGTGCACCTCGCACCCCCTTTAGTCACCTTCTGTAATCCAAGATATGTGTGCACCTCGCACCCCCTTTAGTCACCTTCTGTAATCCAAGATATGTGTGCACCTCGCACCCCCTTTAGTCACCTTCTGTAATCCAAGATATGTGTGCACCTCGCACCCCCTTTAGTCACCTTCTGTAATCCAAGATATGTGTGCACCTCGCACCCCCTTTAGTCACCTTCTGTAATCCAAGATATGTGTGCACCTCGCACCCCCTTTAGTCACCTTCTGTAATCCAAGATATGTGTGCACCTCGCACCCCCTTTAGTCACCTTCTGTAATCCAAGATATGTGTGCACCTCGCACCCCCTTTAGTCGCCTTCTGAAGTCCAAGATATGCCACTGTACAGAACATCTGATTTTTTTACATTGATTTAGCTGCCTTTTATTTGGAAGTAGTACACATTATTAATTCCAGATAACTGGGACAGTTTCACTAAAATAATCAGCTCACAAGGAAAATCGATCATTAAAAAGAATATGTTGTTAAGTTTTTTCAAAAGCCACTGCCATATCATAGAGAACACTATTTTCCGTGACACAATGGTGTTGACACTTTTTAGTATACAAGATCACTGTTAAGGAGCAAAATTAATTTTGAAAAGTAAAATCGGGCTATGAACTCATGGCGATGATAGTGAAGTGGTCCTCTCTTATACGGATCTATATTGGTAACTTGAATCCGTCCATTTTGGAAATAATTTGATACAGATATTTTATAGTTCAGAGTACTCTAACTTATTTTTGTAATGCAATTAACGAGACAAGTAGATGTTAAGATAACCACTTTGATGTTTTGACTCACCTGTGCCGACCTGTACTGACCAGTGTGTACCTGTGGCAGGTGTCGGCTGGACACTCCCATCTGGCGGTCATCACAGTGGAAAAGGAACTCTACACGTGGTCGGTGAGTTTAGTACTCTACACTAGGGTCTGCTCTACTACACTCTACACTAGGGTCTGCTCTACTACACTCTACACTAGGGTCTGCTCTACTACACTCTACACTAGGGTCTGCTCTACTGCACTCTACACTGGGGTCTGCTCTACTACACTCTACACTGGGGTCTGCTCTACTACATTCTACACTAGGGTCTGCTTTACTACACTCTACACTAGGGTCTGCTCTACTGCACTCTACACTGGGGTCTGCTCTACTACACTCTACACTGGGGTCTGCTCTACTACACTCTACACTAGGGTCTGCTCTACTACACTAGGGTCTGCTCTACTACACTCTACATTAGGGTCTGCTCTACTACACTCTACATTAGGGTCTGCTCTACTACACTCTACATTAGGGTCTGCTCTACTACACTCTACATTAGGGTCTGCTCTACTACACTCTACTCTAGGGTCTGCTCTACTACACTCTACATTAGGGTCTGCTCTACTACACTCTACTTAGGGTCTGCTCTACTACACTCTACTCTAGGGTCTGCTCTACTACACTCTACATTAGGGTCTGCTCTACTACACTCTACATTAGGGTCTGCTCTACTACACTCTACACTACTACACTCACTCTAGGGTCTGCTCTACTACACTCTACATTAGGGTCTGCTCTACTACACTCTACTCTACTACACTCTACATTAGGGTCTGCTCTACTACACTCTACATTAGGGTCTGCTCTACTACACTCTACTCTAGGGTCTGCTCTACTACACTCTACATTAGGGTCTGCTCTACTACACTCTACTCTAGGGTCTGCTCTACTACACTCTACATTAGGGTCTGCTCTACTACACTCTACATTAGGGTCTGCTCTACTACACTCTACATTAGGGTCTGCTCTACTACACTCTACATTAGGGTCTGCTCTACTACACTCTACATTAGGGTCTGCTCTACTACACTCTACTCTAGGGTCTGCTCTACTACACTCTACATTAGGGTCTGCTCTACTACACTCTACTCTAGGGTCTGCTCTACTACACTCTACATTAGGGTCTGCTCTACTACACTCTACTCTAGGGTCTGTTCTACTACACTCTACATTAGGGTCTGCTCTACTACACTCTACATTAGGGTCTGCTCTACTACACTATACATTAGTGTCTGCTCTACTACACTCTACTCTAGGGTCTGTTCTACTACACTCTACATTAGGGTCTGCTCTACTACACTCTACTCTAGGGTCTGCTCTACTACACTCTACTCTAGGGTCTGCTCTACTAAACTCTACTCTAGGGTCAGCTCTACTACACTCTATGTTAGGGTCGGCTCTACTACACTCTACACTAGGGTCTGCTCTACTACACTCTACACTAGGGTCTGTTCTACTACACTCTACACTAGGGTCTGCTATTCATATAATAGGATGTACTTAAACTTTTCACTTATTAGTCCCTACTTAGACTGTTCACATATTAGGGCCTACTTAGACTGTTCACATATTAGGGCTTACTTACACTATACACATATTAGGGCCTCCTTAGACTATTAACTTATTAGGGCCTACTTAGACTATTCACATAGTACGGCCTCCTTTGACTATTCACTTATTATGTTAAACTATTCACATATTAGGGCCTACTTAGACTATTCACTTATTAGGTCTTACTTAAACTATTCACATAGTAGGCCTACGTAAGCTATTTGCATGTTAGGTCCTATTTAAACTATTCATTTTTTATGGCCTACTTAGTTAGACTATTCACATATTAAGCCCTACTTAAACTATTCACACATCACGTTGTTGAACATAATGAACCTGTTTTGTGGTGGCTATATAAATTAATTGAAGAGGGAGTTTAAACAAAAATGTACGTTCAACGTAAATGTCATGCACACGAGAGAGAGAGGTCAGAAGGTCATTGTGTTCCCGCCCCCCACCCTAACTCTGCCTGTGATGTTATGTTGTAGAACATGCAGGGAGGGGGAGAAATGGTGGGTCAACTGGGTCAGGGGGACACAGCCGCCTACAAAGCCCCGAAGAAAGTGGAAACTTTTGAAAATATTCCTGTCAGACAGGTGTCATGCGGAGACGATTTCACAGTGTGTGTCACAGGTAATAGTTTCCGTTATATTTGCATTGTTGCTTGAAATATTATACCCAGCCTGATAGTTATATTTAGGAAAAGCATGACACTTGTTTTCATTTTATTTTTTAATGGTCAAAGTAGAATTAGCATCGTGACGTTGGTGTGCACTGTTCTGCATGTCTTCTATGATTGTACTGACTTACGTACATTTATGTAAAATTTCCTCAAACGTGTGCATGGGTCACAGCGCATTTTGTCATGCTTGTGTAGCAGTAAACATTCGCTCAGTCGATATCATCACATTAGCATCTGACACCTACTGAAATTGCTTAAGATTTTATGTACGAAAACACAATTTTTAAATAACAAATGTTTTTATAGTAAGTTTATTATTTGTCACACATTGTTGTATATACTTAGAATTTATTAATGACATTTCCAATGATCTTTAACAGTGACACCGGTCATCTGCTGTTAAATAGACAACAGCGTACAATATTGTGTTGTCATTATATTATAATGCATGAGAATGTCTACCCAAACGTATAATGCTAATTGAATTTGCAAATATTAAGGTCAGTTTGTGCATAGACTTGAATCACTCGGTGAAGCAAGCAGCAATAGGTGGCCAGTAGGACTAACAGGTACACAATGGGTTTGACCAAGCATGCGTAATGTCCACACAGATTGACTGCCATGTATACAATATCATCTCGGATAATGATGACTGAGCTCAATCTAGTATACATAGAAAATTATATCATGATTTTTATTCCCCCAGCTTAGTGATTAAATCATATTTTTTAAAGAAATAGATAAGTTTTGTAAGACTAACTAGTGGAAATTCCAACGTATATTTTTATTTTCTAATAAGCACCATCCTGATGTAGTCTCTCATACAGATGTGGACTTCAACGTCTTCCCAAATCTGTGATTATCTGTCCAGATGTTTAGTGCCTTGGTTTGTGAGTAACCACTTACTCAACACCAGTATCCAGTAAGATGGCCTAATGGCTGTAATAATGGCCTAAGGAAGACATCCATCTTTGAGGTGACTCTATTGTAGATGAGTCTGATGTGTCATGACTGTTGTAGATGAGACTGACATGTTGTGAGTCTGTTGTAGATCAGTCTGATGTGTCATGACTCTGTTGTAGATCAGTTTGACATGTCAGGACTCTGTTGTAGATGAGTCTGATGTGTCATGACTGTTGTAGATGAGTCTGATGTGTCATGACTGTTCTAGATGAGTCTGATGTGTCATGACTCTGTTCTAGATGACTCTGATGTGTTGTGACTCTGTAGTAGATGAGTCATAATTTTTGTACTCTGTTGTAGATGAGTCTGACATGTCTTGACTCTGTTATGAATGAGTATGACGTGTCATGAGTCTGTTGTAGATGAGTCTGCCATGTTGTGACTCTGTTGTAGATGAGACTGACGTGTTGTGACTCTGTTGTAGAAGAGTCTGACATGTCTTGACTCTGTTATGAATGAGTATGATGTGTCATGACTCTGTTGTAGATGAGACTGACATGTTGTGAATCTGTTGTAGATCAGTCTGATGTGTCGTGACTGTTGTAGATGAGTTTGACATGTCATGACTCTGTTGTAGATGAATCTGATGTGTCATGACTCCATTGTAGATGAGTCTGATGTGTCATGACTCTGTTCTAGATGACTGATGTGTTGTGACTCTGTAGTAGATGAGTCAGATTTTTTTTTACTCTGTTGTAGATGAGTCTGACGTGTCTGTTATGAATGAGTATGATGTGTCATGAGTCTGTTGTAGATGAGTATGCCGTGTCGTGACTCTGTTGTAGATGAGTCTGATGTGTCGTGATTCTGTTGTAGATGAATCTGACGTCTATGCCTTTGGCTCTGACTATGACGGCTGTTTGGGGTGCGACGGGGAAGAGGGCAGTGAAGTTTGCACCCCGAAGCTGATCAGTTTCTTCTCGGGTAATCGAGTGGATCAGGTGTCATGCGGAGATGCCCATGTGGTGGCGCTCACAGAGGCAGGAGACGTCTATACGTGGGGCTGTGGCGAGTTCGGTCAGTTTACTGCTTGCAGAGTTATTGTGTCATGTCTCCACAGGAAATAGTTCTTTGAAAATATTAAAATTATTTTATTCCATTATTCTTAAATGCATTCGTAATTTGAAATGTGTTACGTTTCAAATGCAATCAAATGTAAGGTGCTGAAACTTCATGTGTTCTAATAACTGTCAAATATCTGCATAAATATGAAGGAGGGTATGTTTTTAAACAATAACTTAAAAATGTGATATTTTATTTGTAATTTCATTTTTATCCTTATTAGTTATTCATGTTTAGCTGAATGTGGAAGGCCAAGTTTTTTCATTGAAATAATCAGTAAGAGTGGTAGATGAGAATCAGTAAGAGTGGTAGATGAGAATCAGTAAGAGTGCTAGATGAGAATCAGTTGGTAAGACAACAACAAGATATTGTTGTCTGTACACTGATAATCAGTTGTGGCTACATTTACTAATATTGTATGTGTTCTCCTCCAGGTCGTCTGGGTTTAGGGTCAGAAGATGACTTTGCCCTACCACAAAAGGTAAAACCACTAAACATTTTAATTCATAGCTACCCTTGGTAGTTACATAAAATAATTACAGTTTGTATCCTTCATTCAGTTTGGTGGAATGTGTAATGAACCTAATACTAGTTGGTGTGGTGTTTTTAATTAAATTTATATGACATTATTGTGTTCTGCTGGTGAGCATTTTAAGAATAAATTATTAATGCTTTATGTAGTTCCATTAAATTGTTTGTGCGTATATGCGTTTTAATTATTATACTGAATATATAGAATCATATATATCAAGTTAGAAGAATACCGGGTACATTTTATTAGTGAAGAGAATATCAGGTATATTTTATCAGTAAAGAGAAAACCAGGTATGTTTCGTCACTGAAGAGAATAGTGGGTATATTTTATTAGTGAAGAGAATACTGGGTATATTTTATTAGTGAAGAGAATACTGGGTATATTTTAATCATCAAAGAGAATACTGGGTATATTTTATTAGTGAAGAGAATAGTGGGTATATTTTATAAGTGAAGAGAATACTGGGTATATTTTATTAGTGAAGAGAATACTGGGTATATTTTATCATCAAAGAGAATACTGGGTATATTTTATCATCAAAGAGAATACTGGGTATATTTTATTAGTGAAGAGAATACTGGGTATATTTTATTAGTGAAGAGAATACTGGGTATATTTTATCAGTGAAGAGAATACTGGGTATATTTTATAAGTGAAGAGAATACTGGGTATATTTTATTAGTGAAGAGAATACTGGGTATATTTTATTAGTGAAGAGAATACTGGGTATATTTTATAAGTGAAGAGAATACTGGGTATATTTTATAAGTGAAGAGAATACTGGGTATATTTTATTAGTGAAGAGAATACTGGGTATATTTTATAAGGGAAGAGAATACTGGGTATATTTTATTAGTGAAGAGAATACTGGGTATATTTTATTATCGAAGAGAATACTGGGTATATTTTATTAGTGAAGAGAATATCAGGTATATTTTATCAGTAAAGAGAAAACCAGGTATGTTTCGTCACTGAAGAGAATAGTGGGTATATTTTATTAGTGAAGAGAATACTGGGTATATTTTATTAGTGAAGAGAATACTGGGTATATTTTATCAGTGAAGAGAATACTGGGTATATTTTATCATCAAAGAGAATACTGGGTATATTTTATTAGTGAAGAGAATAGTGGGTATATTTTATAAGTGAAGAGAATACTGGGTATATTTTATTAGTGAAGAGAATACTGGGTATATTTTATCAGTGAAGAGAATACTGAGTATATTTTATAAGTGAAGAGAATACTGGGTATATTTTATTAGTGAAGAGAATACTGGGTATATTTTATTAGTGAAGAGAATACTGGGTATATTTTATCAGTGAAGAGAATACTGGGTATATTTTATAAGTGAAGAGAATACTGGGTATATTTTATTAGTGAAGAGAATACTGGGTATATTTTATTAGTGAAGAGAATACTGGGTATATTTTATAAGGGAAGAGAATACTGGGTATATTTTATTAGTGAAGAGAATACTGGGTATATTTTATTAGTGAAGAGAATACTGGGTATATTTTATAAGGGAAGAGAATACTGGGTATATTTTATTAGTGAAGAGAATACTAGGTATATTTTATAAGGGAAGAGAATACTGGGTATATTTTATTAGTGAAGAGAATACTGGGTATATTTTATCAGTGAAGAGAATACTGAGTATATTTTATTATCGAAGAGAATACTGGGTATATTTTATTAGTGAAGAGAATACTGGGTATATTTTATAAGTGAAGAGAATACTGGGTATATTTTATCAGTGAAGAGAATTCTGGGTATATTTTATCCATGAAGAGAATACTGGGTATATTTTATAAGTGAAGAGAATACTGGGTATATTTTATTAGTGAAGAGAATACTGGGTATATTTTATAAGTGAAGAGAATACTGGGTATATTTTATCAGTGAAGAGAATACTGGGTATATTTTATCCATGAAGAGAATACTTGGTATGTTTTATCAGTGAAGAGAATGCTGGGTATATTTGATCAGTGAAGAGAATACTGGGTATATTTTATAAGTGAAGAGAATACTTGGTATGTTTTATCAGTGAAGAGAATCCTGGGTATATTTTATCCATGAAGAGAATACTTGGTATGTTTTATCAGTGAAGAGAATGCTGGGTATATTTGATCAGTGAAGAGAATACTGGGTATATTTTATAAGTGAAGAGAATACTTGGTATGTTTTATCAGTGAAGAGAATCCTGGGTATATTTTATCCATGAAGAGAATACTTGGTATGTTTTATCAGTGAAGAGAATGCTGGGTATATTTGATCAGTGAAGAGAATACTGGGTATATTTTATAAGTGAAGAGAATCCTGGGTATATTTTATCAGTGAAGAGAATTCTGGGTATATTTTATCCATGAAGAGAATACTTGGTATGTTTTATCAGTGAAGAGAATACTGGGTATATTTTATTAGTGAAGAGAATCCTGGGTATATTTTATCCATGAAGAGAATACTTGGTATGTTTTATCAGTGAAGAGAATACTGGGTATGTTTTATCAGTGAAGAGAATGCCGGATATATTTTATCAGTGAAGGGTCAATGCCATGACTACCAAAACAGAAAAGGTGCCTTTTCAAAAAAACAAGACAAGTTGAAAATATTAAACTGTTAAGTAACTGCATTTATAAGACAGAATTT
>CM034538.1:59026416-59285741 GCA_020002185.1 Paraescarpia echinospica | reverse complement strand
CTTTGACTATTCACTTATTATGTTAAACTATTCACATATTAGGGCCTACTTAGACTATTCACTTATTAGGTCTTACTTAAACTATTCACATAGTAGGCCTACGTAAGCTATTTGCATGTTAGGTCCTATTTAAACTATTCATTTTTTATGGCCTACTTAGTTAGACTATTCACATATTAAGCCCTACTTAAACTATTCACACATCACGTTGTTGAACATAATGAACCTGTTTTGTGGTGGCTATATAAATTAATTGAAGAGGGAGTTTAAACAAAAATGTACGTTCAACGTAAATGTCATGCACACGAGAGAGAGAGAGGTCAGAAGGTCATTGTGTTCCCGCCCCCCACCCTAACTCTGCCTGTGATGTTATGTTGTAGAACATGCAGGGAGGGGGAGAAATGGTGGGTCAACTGGGTCAGGGGGACACAGCCGCCTACAAAGCCCCGAAGAAAGTGGAAACTTTTGAAAATATTCCTGTCAGACAGGTGTCATGCGGAGACGATTTCACAGTGTGTGTCACAGGTAATAGTTTCCGTTATATTTGCATTGTTGCTTGAAATATTATACCCAGCCTGATAGTTATATTTAGGAAAAGCTTGACACTTGTTTTCATTTTCTTTTTTAATGGTCAATGTGGAATTAGCATCGTGACGTTGGTGTGCACTGTTCTGCATGTCTTCTATGATTGTACTGACTTACGTACATTTATGTAAAATTTCCTCAAACGTGTGCATGGGTCACAGCGCATTTTGTCATGCTTGTGTAGCAGTAAACATTCGCTCAGTCGATATCATCACATTAGCATCTGACACCTACTGAAATTGCTTAAGATTTTATGTACGAAAACACAATTTTTAAATAACAAATGTTTTTATAGTAAGTTTATTATTTGTCACACATTGTTGTATATACTTAGAATTTATTAATGACATTTCCAATGATCTTTAACAGTGACACCGGTCATCTGCTGTTAAATAGACAACAGCGTACAATATTGTGTTGTCATTATATTATAATGCATGAGAATGTCTACCCAAACGTATAATGCTAATTGAATTTGCAAATATTAAGGTCAGTTTGTGCATAGACTTGAATCACTCGGTGAAGCAAGCAGCAATAGGTGGCCAGTAGGACTAACAGGTACACAATGGGTTTGACCAAGCATGCGTAATGTCCACACAGATTGACTGCCATGTATACAATATCATCTCGGATAATGATGACTGAGCTCAATCTAGTATACATAGAAAATTATATCATGATTTTTATTCCCCCAGCTTAGTGATTAAATCATATTTTTTAAAGAAATAGATAAGTTTTGTAAGACTAACTAGTGGAAATTCCAACGTATATTTTTATTTTCTAATAAGCACCATCCTGATGTAGTCTCTCATACAGATGTGGACTTCAACGTCTTCCCAAATCTGTGATTATCTGTCCAGATGTTTATGCCTTGGTTTGTGAGTAACCACTTACTCAACACCAGTATCCAGTAAGATGGCCTAATGGCTGTAATAATGGCCTAAGGAAGACATCCATCTTTGAGGTGACTCTATTGTAGATGAGTCTGATGTGTCATGACTGTTGTAGATGAGACTGACATGTTGTGAGTCTGTTGTAGATCAGTCTGATGTGTCATGACTGTTGTAGATCAGTTTGACATGTCAGGACTCTGTTGTAGATCAGTCTGATGTGTCATGACTGTTGTAGATCAGTTTGACATGTCAGGACTCTGTTGTAGATGAGTCTGATGTGTCATGACTGTTGTAGATGAGTTTGACATGTCATGACTCTGTTGTAGATGAGTCTGATGTGTCATGACTCCATTGTAGATGAGTCTGATGTGTCATGACTCTGTTCTAGATGACTGATGTGTTGTGACTCTGTAGTAGATGAGTCAGATTTTTTTTACTTTGTTGTAGATGAGTCTGACGTGTCTGTTATGAATGAGTATGATGTGTCATGAGTCTGTTGTAGATGAGTATGCCGTGTCGTGACTCTGTTGTAGATGAGTCTGATGTGTCGTGATTCTGTTGTAGATGAATCTGACGTCTATGCCTTTGGCTCTGACTATGACGGCTGTTTGGGGTGCGACGGGGAAGAGGGCAGTGAAGTTTGCACCCCGAAGCTGATCAGTTTCTTCTCGGGTAATCGAGTGGATCAGGTGTCATGCGGAGATGCCCATGTGGTGGCGCTCACAGAGGCAGGAGACGTCTATACGTGGGGCTGTGGCGAGTTCGGTCAGTTTACTGCTTGCAGAGTTATTGTGTCATGTCTCCACAGGAAATAGTTCTTTGAAAATATTAAAATTATTTTATTCCATTATTCTTAAATGCATTCGTAATTTGAAATGTGTTACGTTTCAAATGCAATCAAATGTAAGGTGCTGAAACTTCATGTGTTCTAATAACTGTCAAATATCTGCATAAATATGAAGGAGGGTATGTTTTTAAACAATAACTTAAAAATGTGATATTTTATTTGTAATTTCATTTTTATCCTTATTAGTTATTCATGTTTAGCTGAATGTGGAAGGCCAAGTTTTTTCATTGAAATAATCAGTAAGAGTGGTAGATGAGAATCAGTAAGAGTGGTAGATGAGAATCAGTAAGAGTGCTAGATGAGAATCAGTTGGTAAGACAACAACAAGATATTGTTGTCTGTACACTGATAATCAGTTGTGGCTACATTTACTAATATTGTATGTGTTCTCCTCCAGGTCGTCTGGGTTTAGGGTCAGAAGATGACTTTGCCCTACCACAAAAGGTAAAACCACTAAACATTTTAATTCATAGCTACCCTTGGTAGTTACATAAAATAATTACAGTTTGTATCCTTCATTCAGTTTGGTGGAATGTGTAATGAACCTAATACTAGTTGGTGTGGTGTTTTTAATTAAATTTATATGACATTATTGTGTTCTGCTGGTGAGCATTTTAAGAATAAATTATTAATGCTTTATGTAGTTCCATTAAATTGTTTGTGCGTATATGCGTTTTAATTATTATACTGAATATATAGAATCATATATATCAAGTTAGAAGAATACCGGGTACATTTTATTAGTGAAGAGAATATCAGGTATATTTTATCAGTAAAGAGAAAACCAGGTATGTTTCGTCACTGAAGAGAATAGTGGGTATATTTTATTAGTGAAGAGAATACTGGGTATATTTTATTAGTGAAGAGAATACTGGGTATATTTTAATCATCAAAGAGAATACTGGGTATATTTTATTAGTGAAGAGAATAGTGGGTATATTTTATAAGTGAAGAGAATACTGGGTATATTTTATTAGTGAAGAGAATACTGGGTATATTTTATCATCAAAGAGAATACTGGGTATATTTTATCATCAAAGAGAATACTGGGTATATTTTATTAGTGAAGAGAATACTGGGTATATTTTATTAGTGAAGAGAATACTGGGTATATTTTATCAGTGAAGAGAATACTGGGTATATTTTATAAGTGAAGAGAATACTGGGTATATTTTATTAGTGAAGAGAATACTGGGTATATTTTATTAGTGAAGAGAATACTGGGTATATTTTATAAGGGAAGAGAATACTGGGTATATTTTATTAGTGAAGAGAATACTGGGTATATTTTATTAGTGAAGAGAATACTGGGTATATTTTATAAGGGAAGAGAATACTGGGTATATTTTATTAGTGAAGAGAATACTGGGTATATTTTATTAGTGAAGAGAATACTGGGTATATTTTATAAGGGAAGAGAATACTGGGTATATTTTATTAGTGAAGAGAATACTGGGTATATTTTATTAGTGAAGAGAATACTGGGTATATTTTATAAGGGAAGAGAATACTGGGTATATTTTATTAGTGAAGAGAATACTAGGTATATTTTATAAGGGAAGAGAATACTGGGTATATTTTATTAGTGAAGAGAATACTGGGTATATTTTATCAGTGAAGAGAATACTGAGTATATTTTATTATCGAAGAGAATACTGGGTATATTTTATTAGTGAAGAGAATACTGGGTATATTTTATAAGTGAAGAGAATACTGGGTATATTTTATCAGTGAAGAGAATTCTGGGTATATTTTATAGTGAAGAGAATACTGGGTATATTTTATAAGTGAAGAGAATACTGGGTATATTTTATTAGTGAAGAGAATACTGGGTATATTTTATAAGTGAAGAGAATACTGGGTATATTTTATCAGTGAAGAGAATTATGGGTATATTTTATCCATGAAGAGAATACTTGGTATGTTTTATCAGTGAAGAGAATACTGGGTATATTTTATCCATGAAGAGAATACTTGGTATGTTTTATCAGTGAAGAGAATGCTGGGTATATTTGATCAGTGAAGAGAATACTGGGTATATTTTATAAGTGAAGAGAATACTTGGTATGTTTTATCAGTGAAGAGAATCCTGGGTATATTTTATCCATGAAGAGAATACTTGGTATGTTTTATCAGTGAAGAGAATGCTGGGTATATTTGATCAGTGAAGAGAATACTGGGTATATTTTATAAGTGAAGAGAATACTTGGTATGTTTTATCAGTGAAGAGAATTCTGGGTATATTTTATCCATGAAGAGAATACTTGGTATGTTTTATCAGTGAAGAGAATGCTGGGTATATTTGATCAGTGAAGAGAATACTGGGTATATTTTATAAGTGAAGAGAATACTTGGTATGTTTTATCAGTGAAGAGAATCCTGGGTATATTTTATCCATGAAGAGAATACTTGGTATGTTTTATCAGTGAAGAGAATGCTGGGTATATTTGATCAGTGAAGAGAATACTGGGTATATTTTATAAGTGAAGAGAATCCTGGGTATATTTTATCAGTGAAGAGAATTCTGGGTATATTTTATCCATGAAGAGAATACTTGGTATGTTTTATCAGTGAAGAGAATACTGGGTATATTTTATTAGTGAAGAGAATCCTGGGTATATTTTATCCATGAAGAGAATACTTGGTATGTTTTATCAGTGAAGAGAATACTGGGTATGTTTTATCAGTGAAGAGAATGCCGGATATATTTTATCAGTGAAGGGTCAATGCCATGACTACCAAAACAGAAAAGGTGCCTTTTCAAAAAAACAAGACAAGTTGAAAATATTAAACTGTTAAGTAACTGCATTTATAAGACAGAATTTGATTGTGTTTATTTAAGGACACCACTACACATCATGCTTACCAGAAATTAAATTGTTTTATTCTGGGATAAAAGGTCACAAATTATATATTTGTGTTTGTTTTCTTTTGCTTGTGATTTGTAGTAAAATATTCTATTGAAATTGTTCACTGTTCGGTAATATGATGGGTTGTTTTTACATGCTTGCCAATTAGATCTGGTCTATTGATTATCCACCAATCATATTGCTAGTTACTTTCAGGTTGAAACTCGTGGGAAACACGCAATAAAGAGTGTCCATGCCGGGTCTGATGGGACCTTTATGATACGAACAAATGGTCGGCTTCTGGCCTGTGGAAGCAACGAGGACAATAGACTTGGCTTTAATAGTGTGGCAAGGGGCCTCCATAAACGAAAACAAGAGGTTTGGATAATTTATATGGTTAAATCGCACAGGTGCAATTTTAAACTCTTGTATGTCGGCAAAAGTTATTAATTTTATTAAATGCCATTTATATATTCCAATGATTACTTGTCTTTAACTTTGTTTAATAAAATTAACATATCATTCATGCAAATAGTTTTGAAATGTGATTGCATCATAACCTTATTCAGATATTTCTAACACTATATATAATTGAAGTTATGAGAAGATTGTTTAGGCGACTGTCAGGCTACAGTATTTTCTGTCATATCATGTTTCTGTTTTGTCAGATATCATATGACATTCCGTACCAGTGCACGTTTAGTACAGTGAAGCCATTGAGTAAACATAACGTAGGAACAGTGGCCCCAGGCAAGACGCACACAGCAGTCATTGATAGTAAGTGTTCTTTTTTGCTCTGTTTACCTATGCCCTATTTGTTTTGTTTCTATAGGATTTTGCAAATTATATATGCATAGTTTTAATTATAACTGTGTGCGCGTCAAGCATGTATCATTGTGTGTGTTCATTTCTGCCACTGAGCTTGGATTTATCGAGGATATTGGTAATAAAGAAGTAATTTACTATTATTATGCTACTCCTCCAAGATGCTTTCAGTCTCAAGCACCACATTTATGGGGGTTCATTACCAATGTATGTAGCCAGGACATTATTTATCTCTCCATTATTACCATTTCACTGAACAATTCAATTATGATTGTTTCAAGTTACGAACACTGTCTGCGCCTCTGAGCTTGGTTTCCAAGGATTTAGGCGCAATAGAAGTTATCTTATTATTATTATTTATTATTAAATATGCCTGTAGCATGGTTGATTTTTGGCTGGGTGGGTTTTTGGCCTGGGTTTGCATATTCCCCACAACAGCCATCCATCAGATTTGTTGAGAGGGGGAGGCAGTGTTGGGTATTTTTCACTGCTGAGAGGGGGTAGTGTTGCAGATTTGTCAAGGTCAGGAGGTAGCTTTGGGTATGTTTAACAGTCAAGGGGAGTGGTTGGACTTTTTTATGGTCAATGGGGGGTAGTGTTGCAGATTTGTGTTGTACGTCACAATTTAAAATCAACCACAATTATGGTCGTCCTCCAAGTGAAACTCTTGCCTCAACAGAAGGGGGGTTACATTTGCACCCATTGCACACCTCCATACAGGCCTGACACAGCTTGCACCCCTCCATACGGGCTTGCACCCCTCCATACGGGCCTGACAGCATCCCTCCATACGGGCCTGACATAGCTTGCACCCCTCCATACGGGCCTGACACAGCTTGCATCCCTCCATATGGGCCTAACACAGCTTGCACCCTTCCATACAGGCCTGACACAGCTTGCATCCCTCCATACGGGCCTGACACAGCTTGCACCCCTCCATACGGGCCTGACACAGCTAGCATCCCTCCATACGGGCCTGACACAGCTTGCATCCCTCCATACGGGCCTGACACAGCTTGCATCCCTCCATGCAGGCCTGACACAGCTTGCATCCCTACATATGGGCCTGACACAGCTTGCATCCCTCCATACGGGCCTGACAGCATCCCTCCATACGGGCCTGATACAGCTTGCATCCCTCCATACGGGCCTGACACAGCTTGCATCCCTCCATACGGGCCTGACAGCATCCCTCCATATGGGCCTGACATAGCTTGCACCCCTCCATACGGGCCTGACACAGCTTGCATCCCTCCATATGGGCCTAACACAGCTTGCACCCTTCCATACAGGCCTGACACAGCTTGCATCCCTCCATACGGGCCTGACACAGCTTGCACCCCTCCATACGGGCCTGACACAGCTAGCATCCCTCCATACGGGCCTGACACAGCTTGCATCCCTCCATACGGGCCTGACACAGCTTGCATCCCTCCATGCAGGCCTGACACAGCTTGCATCCCTACATAGGCCTGACACAGCTTGCATCCCTCCATACGGGCCTGACACAGCTTGCATCCCTCCATACGGGCCTGACAGCATCCCTCCATATGGGCCTGACATAGCTTGCACCCCTCCATACGGGCCTGACACAGCTTGCATCCCTCCATATGGGCCTAACACAGCTTGCACCCTTCCATACAGGCCTGACACAGCTTGCATCCCTCCATACGGGCCTGACACAGCTTGCACCCCTCCATACGGGCCTGACACAGCTAGCATCCCTCCATACGGGCCTGACACAGCTTGCATCCCTCCATACGGGCCTGACACAGCTTGCATCCCTCCATTCAGGCCTGACACAGCTTGCATCCCTACATATGGGCCTGACACAGCTTGCATCCCTCCATACGGGCCTGACAGCATCCCTCCATACGGGCCTGACAGCATCCCTCCATACGGGCCTGATACAGCTTGCATCCCTCCATACGGGCCTGACACAGCTTGCATCCCTCCATATGGGCCTGACAGCATCCCTCCATATGGGCCTGACACAGCTTGCATCCCTCCATACGGGCCTGACACAGCTTGCATCCCTCCATACGGGCCTGATACAGCTTGCATCCCTCCATACGGGCCTGACAGCATCCCTCCATACGGGCCTGATACAGCTTGCATCCCTCCATACGGGCCTGACAGCATCCCTCCATATGGGCCTGACACAGCTTGCATCCCTCCATACGGGCCTGACACAGCTTGCATCCCTCCATATGGGCCTGACACAGCTTGCATCCCTCCATACGGGCCTGATACAGCTTGCATCCCTCCATACGGGCCTGACAGCATCCCTCCATATGGGTCTGACACAGCTTGCATCCCTCCATATGGGCCTGATACAGCTTGCATCCCTCCATACGCTCCTGACACAGCTTGCATCCCTCCATACGGGCCTGACACAGCTTGCATCCCTCCATACGGGCCTGACAGCATCCCTCCATACGGGCCTGATACAGCTTGCATCCCTCCATACGGGCCTGACAACATCCCTCCATATGGGCCTGACACAGCTTGCATCCCTCCATACAGGCCTGACACAGCTTGCATCCCTCCATATGGGCCTGACACAGCTTGCATCCCTCCATACGGGCCTGATACAACTTGCATCCCTCCATACGGGCCTGACAGCATCCCTCCATATGGGCCTGACACAGCTTGCATCCCTCCATATGGGCCTGATACAGCTTGCATCCCTCCATACGGGCCTGATACAGCTTGCATCCCTCCATACGGGCCTGACAGCATCCCTCCATATGGGCCTGACACAGCTTGCATCCCTCCATACGGGCCTGACACAGCTTGCATCCCTCCATACGGGCCTGACACAGCTTGCATCCCTCCATACAGGCCTGACACAGCTTCGAACAATTGTAGAAAACATAAAACATGCGTAGCATTGTGAATAATTGTTCAACGTTATGTCAGTGTCTTCAAACATCCTGTATCTATACTTGAGAAAACTATCCCATGTGTGCATGTAGCTCCCTCTGTCACATAGTCTTGAACTAAAGACTTGGTTGTTTGTTTTCTGACCTAACCTTGTGCTGCTTACGAACTAGTTACCAAGTTATCCCTCCCTGAGTTTTTTTATTATTTGTAATGGGATTAGTTTTAAATTGGTTCATTCACTGTGTGTGCATCTGACAGGTTTATCACGACTGATAACTTTTGGCTCCAACAAGTTTGGGCAGCTCGGTGTGGGTGACTACAAAGTGAGGTCAGGGGTGAACATTGTGTCTGCCCTCCTCATTGGCAAACAGGTCCTCAATGTGTCATGTGGTGATGGTTTTACAGTCGCTTCTACTTCGGGTAAGTTACATCTTCCACCGTTATATAAATGCTGTATCCAGTAATTGCTCGGTCACACTGTTCATCCATGTCTACCTTAAAACATCCTCATGCACCAGGGAGCGCTGCTGATTACATCAGTCTCAGTACCCCCGGCAGATCGCCTTTGGAACACTTGGAACATAAGCTCAGCCAATAACATCCCTTGCCGGCAAGTTCTGGTGGTTTGGGAAGTAGATGTAGCTACGTATTTGAATACACAATATCACACAGTGGCTCATGAGAATGGTCAAATGGGTAATTATATTGGGATTCCTGGAAATTTGGCACAAGTCTGCACTGTTCTCATAGATGGTCCAGTGAAGTCAATTGTGAGTTTGATTCAGCTAACTTCCACACAATGCGTAGGAGATTTGCCATGGGTAGTGTACGTAGTCACCGCCCCTGGCTTGCGAGGATGCCTAATAGCATCAGAATCGTACACATTAAATCTAATAATGTACAGCCATTATTATAAATAAATAAATTAATATGTAAATAGTTTAAATCAATAAAGATATAAATAAAAGCTATAGAAATTATCTATCATTAAAACCATGATGGTTAAAGTAGCCTATAATTCTGTAGAATTGTAAAATAGTTCTGAAAGAGATGAATCTCAAGAACTACTTTGAACTGCTCAATTAAAGTTAACCTAATCCAACATAATTGTAATAATTCAGCAATTTTGTCTGCAATTTAGTTATCATGAAGAAAGTCACATTATATGTTTAAAAAATGGATTAAAAATGTGTATAAAATAAAATGATATACATATATACAATAGCCTCCCTATAGTTTATATATATATATATATATATATATATATACATATATAGTATATATATATATACAGTGGAACCTTACAAACCAAACCCCCGTTAATCTGGAATCCACAACATCCCTACTTCATTTTATGAGAATGGAATTTCCAAATGCTAATATACACCCCCTTATCTGCATGACTCGTTTATCTGGAACACTTGGTCACAGGGGTTTATGTTGTGGACAAGTGTCGACGAGCCCCCCATTATACAGTGTGAACTACTGTATGCCGAGCCGCGAGTTCATGTGCATTGTTGTTGTCAGACAATCAGGTGTACTCCTGGGGACTGTGTGAGAACGGCCGTTTGGGCACGGTCTCCTCTGACACCAGCAAGAAGGTCGAAGTTCAGTGCTATGCCCTGCCTCGGCCCATCTTTGGCTCTCTGCACGCAGTCACTGATGTGGCCAGTAGCTACTGGTCCACCATTCTAGTCGCAGGTACATATGAGAACACTGTCTAATGTCTCTCTTGTGTTTAAATTGTTGTTCTCTTGTTTCCCTGTCTGTCAAGGATGAGCCTGGCCTTGATTCTGATCCTCAATTTCTCTTTTCTTTTTTTCATTTCTGTCACTGCACTGCTGTCACTACCAACTGTCTCCATTCCCCTCTGTCTTTCGCTCTCGTTCTCCACTCCTCTCCCAATTCTAAATCTCTCATCGCATTCTAGGTCTTTCCCGCCTCCTTTTCCCCTCTGTTCTATGGGCATCTGCTTTCTTTGCCAACCATTCTGCTCCCATTTTCTCCACACGTCCAGCCCACTTTAGTCGACTCCTCACCAGGTTCTAAAACTTTCTTTTATGCCAATCTCTCTCTCTTGTGTGTTTAAATATGGACATTTATTTCAGTTGATTACTTTGTTGTGCTAGCTGTACGCTGAATATATCCCTCTACCATATGTGTGCAACCTATCAGAGAAACTGACCATGATCTTCCAAGAGGTAATGTACAAAATAGCAAGGCTGCACTCTCATCACGCATGCATAGGCGAATCCAGTATGTGACTGGGGCTTGGAGTCAATGACGCCCATATCATCATGGCCAAAGATGCAGTTTTACTACCGATACGGAAGAGGTGACAAGGGATCAATATGGACAGCGGCTACAGTCTTACTATGATCTTCTTAGAACTGTCATGTGACCATTACCAATAGGTCACAGGACATGTGACAATTACCTATAGAGTTACATGGCAACTGAGCGGAACACTAACACTACTAAAAATTCTAAGTGTTCCTATTGTTTGATTCAAGTTCATCCCACTTCTGACACCAATTATTGTAGTGGGCCTGTAGTAGTGTTACTTATTTGTGTCCTACAAGAATCTCTGGTATGATTTTCTCTTAACTGCCAGATGCCAAATAAAGTGTTACAAACCTCTCTATGGATTGTGGTACGGTATTTTATAATTATGACATTAAAAAGATCATGCTTTACCACAGAATGCTATGAACCAAGGTGTTTGACGCTAATGTAGCCAAAGCCTACAAGCAAGGAGATCGAACATACTTACATATATACACATAAATGCAGTATTGTGTTGTTCTGGAGAGAACACTCCACTGAACACAGTCATATACATTAACAAGAACAATTAAAACAATATATTTTCACAGAATCCTGCCTCTGCTGGAATATTTTATATTAATGTGTATCAATCACTTGTTTTTTTCTGTTTGGCATTGGACTTTGGTGTTCTGGGTATTTCATGTTTTAACGGAAAATTACACTCATTAATTTATAATGTCAACAGATCTTAAATGTACATTATCTTTAATCCAACTGTGCCTCAATTTCTCTAGAAAGACTACTCATTCACTTGTTCACAGGCAACGTGGGGTGAACGATAATGGCCAAGCTTTGAAACATCAGCAAAACGAATTGAATTCTAGTTCTCTTCAAATAAAAAGTAAAATTATGTGTGTGTGCATGCATGCGTTCATGCGTGTGCATATATTTAGATTCAATCTTCTTATTGCTGTTCATTGACGTGATGTAGTAAAATGCTGCAGTTTTTATTTTCGTTCATAGCTTTTATTGATAATTACTGTACATTGTTGCATGTCGAAGAATATATATTTCCTGTAATTATTTGTGTTTCTTCTGGGCTGTCTCTTGCTATCCTCGTGAATTGTAGCAAATATAAGATTGGGCGAGTTATGCACATAATTCAATTTTGCCAGGTTATTACAAAGTAGTTTACAAAGTAGTTCTCGTCTTTTCAGTGATAAATCATCTACTATGCTTGGATAAAAGCATATATACGTGCTGTGGTAGAATGTATATAATACTGTATTCTATAAGTATTATTGTTTGCTTCATTTTTATTATTGGGCATGTCATTCAAAATGCGCGCAGACTTTGCGGTTTATTCTATTTTTTATTGTATACCTGCGCTACCACAACGAAATCGTAAATATAAAAAATCTACGGCTTGTAAGTTATACATTTATTTATGTTATCTTCAAAATGGCATTAATCCTAAAGTAACGCCACCAGGCGAGTGGTGTGGGAATTAAACTTAATTGTGTGTTTGTGGCGCCACCTGTTGATTAACGTGGCAACAGCCACATGGAATGTGGCTGGTCATGAAAAGTATCTCGCAAGATTTCACCTTTTGGGATAATGTGAAACTGTGAGCAGTTATTGTTATCACTTAGTATGTTGATAAGAAAACTTATTATGTTAACAAGAAAGGTATATGTGTGTTTGAATTAAGTACTTTGCCAGTTTCACACAAAGAGTGCGTAACCAAAAAGTATGGCTTCCGTGGCGTGATTGATTAACAGAACGACATCGTGAATTTATTCCATTTGACCAAATTGTAACTTAAATGGCTTTATTTTGGATGGTGTTTAATCGCGTCTTGAAATGTTACATATTATGTTCTGTGACAAATTACAGCATAATTTGGGTGGGCGTATTAAACTTTATAATTTTAATAATTAATTTATTTTATGGAACGCGTGACATCCACACATATTAGCTTCCTTAAATTTAATCAGAGAAACGTCACACGGTATCACAGTGACATTCTTTTTACTTTTAATGTCAAAAGTCCCAAGTCAAAGAAATACTGCTTCACAAACGGCACAATGTCTCCGTATTGGTTATGACGAAGTTATGTATGTAACGTTAGCATCTTAGACTTAGATATAGAATTATATTTAAACAAGAGTAACTGAATACTTTAGTTAAGACTTAATAGGGCAAGACTCGGTCTTAATTAATTTTCGTAGTACCTAGGCTAGGGCAATGCCTAGTCTAGAGCAAGCCTAGCCTAGGTAATACAAAAATCTAGTCGGACATCCAGAAACATGGCTATAGGTTACTTTCTTATATGCAGATCTTGCAGATAAACAATTGCCATTGAAGTTTAATATGTATTTTTTATTAAAGGGAATAAAAACACCTATTGCTTGAATTCATGTTCTATCCTGCTATCTATTTCCATATCCACCAAGCCAAAAAATCAACAAAATTGAATGAATTAAAAATTCTGCATTTTATGCTGTGCATCCGGACATTTTTGAATATGCATATGTTTGGCCTGCTTTTCGGGATGCCGAGATGTGACGTCACTTATGAATCAAACTCGCATCAGGCCGACCCTTTCCATGCATTCAGAACATGTTTGCAAGTATAGCTTTTGTGTCCAAACGAGCCTCAGAATGAGTTATTGTGCAATATTCCGATGTAATGCAAACACAAGTCATCATAGAGGAACAAGCAGTTATGTTACGGTTCCACATGAATCGAATTTTATTCAAAACAATGAATGCGAATGGGCCTTCAAGTCGACTAGGTTTCACCGAGCTTGGGCTCGTTTTCAGAATAATTATATCGAATGCAACCAACGGGAGATAATCTACACCAATAAACATACATAGCAAACATGTATTGTATCCAGCTACAGAAAATAACGTGTATAATCTCATAATATCACTAAAATATCGATATATGAAGGAGTTGTACAATTTATTATAATAATTTAAATCAGTCAGTGAGTTTCTGCTGGTGCCGCTACCTCAGTTGGTAGGCGCGTTGGTTTCTTGTCATTTGTTTTACAATCGGATGACGCCGGTTCAATCCTGACAACATGCAAACTATTGATTTTCTTTACGCTTTTTTTGTTTATGTTTTCACGAAGTAATATAGACCTAATCATTTTATACTATAATGCACTGTTTGTAAATTATTTTTATTTTTGTAATAATTATTTATTCGCCACAAAAATGAAAATATGGTAATTATATAACAATGTTTCTAAATTTTATTTATCAGAACAAATATAATGTAATGGATATATAATTTATTAATTGACCATATATTGTACGGTAATATAACATTGTAATTATATATGTGAAAACAAATTGTGATCTGTCTGGATAAATAAAATTTAGAAACGTTACATATAATGACCACATTTTCATTTTTGTGGTGAATAAATAATTACTACAAAAATTAAAATATTTATAAACAGTGCATCATAGTATACAAAATGATTTGGTTTATATTACTTTGTGAAAACGTAAACAAAAAAGTGTAAAGAAAATCAATAGTTTGCATGCTGTCAGGATTGAACCTGCGTCACCCGATTGTAAAACAAATGACAAAAAACCAACGCGCCTACCAACTGAGCTAGCGGCATCAGAAGAAACCCACTGACTGATTTAAGTTGTTATGATAAATTGTACAACTCCTTCATATATCGATATTCTAGTGATTTGAGATTATACACGTTATTTTCCAAAAGCTATACTTGTAAACATGCTCTGAATGCATGGAAAGGGTCGGCCTGATGCGAGTGCGTGTGTCATAATTGATGTCATGATACCACGTGATCGCCTAGCTCATTAAAATTTAATTTTCCGCGGGAATCGCTTCAGAGACGGGTTTAAAATCGAATTTATGCTACAAATGTATTTTTCTGTATTTTTGTAATGTCAAATTTTACATACAATGTTAAACTTTGTGTACACATGGAAAAAGGATTTTAGCTAATGCCTTATTTTTATTTCCTATAATAAAGGTAATTTGTTCTGAGGTTAAGTGTTCTTTAATTGAACTGTTTTTTCTTCAGAATCTCCATGTTTTCTTAATTCTGTATACCTCTAGATATAATATAAATATTTAACTTCATGATCAAATCATGTAGTTAAATATTTATTCATAATTTACTCAATACAGTATGTGTCTTTTTTAAACATCTTTTCAACTGAATTTTTACACAAATAATGATTGACTTGTTTATTCCTGTGTAACATGAATTTGGCCCATTTGAAGGGAAAAAAACCTTTTTACATATGACAACAGTGGATTTATCAATATCATTATCTGACTCGCCTTCCATTTGTCCAAATTGTGTGTTTTGTAGAAAAGGTATTGGCACAGAAAACTATTGGGGGCACTCGTGTTAAATGTCCAGGTGAGTTGAATACCTTTTGTATCGTAATAACAAGCATGCACGCACATGTGCTAGAGGAGTAAATGTACTCAGTGATTGTTTGTAATCATTGACAGTTTTTGTGTAATCGTTCTTGTACTAATTTACATTACACATCAAAAAGATGAAGTAATCGTAAGCATACTCGATTAAAAATATCAGTACCTGCTGCATATGTCAAATATGTAGAGTGAAAAAGTACTGTGTAAATCAGTAATAGGTAATACCAAAACACAAAAAAACAATGCAGCTTTATAAGAGGAAAGAAGTGTTTTTAATGACGAAATATGTGTTTTTAGTTGTTTTCGATATAACATTAAGGTTTCTAGCAATTAGTTAAGAGTCCTTAATTAAAAATTGTATTTGATGTATCCATCACATGACCTGTCGCCTAGCAAAAACTCCGTCAAGCCATCGAAAACTGGATGCCAAACATGTGGAGCATTCGTACATTCCGTTGTATATTTTGTTAGAATTCTGGCTCCAAAAGTGGTTATTTACAAAAAACAAGGCAAAGTTTCTAACGTGACAACTGTATGTGGGAATGTGTAATTTATGAGATGTCATGCAGATTTTGATTGTGACAGGCAAACCACAACATAGCAGATCCAGCAAATGAGAACATTTTGCTTGTGACATCTGTCAAACTTTACCTTTGCTACCAATGTTGATATTGGTTACATACGTGAATTACATTACTATTGTTGCATGACATCTCATAAATCAAACATTTCCACAATTGTCACTTTAGAAACTTTGCTGTATGTTTTTGTCATAAAAAACTTTTATGGCCAGAATTTTAACAAATTAAACGCACCACGTGTTCGGCATCCATTTTTTGACGGCTTGACAGTTTTTGCTAGGCAATAGGTCACATGATAGGTCAACTGAGTATTGTATTTGAATGTGAGAGTAATAAGTAGACTGTGTTGATCAGATGACGGGGAGGAGGCACCAAAGATGCAGTCCTCTCATTTGAATGAGAGTTCCGTGCCAACATGGCTGCAGCGGGTGAGTCCACGTTGAAGCGCTCTCTCTCACTCACAGTTGCATTCTTATTACCGTATTCATTCTAATAAACATACAGTATGCGTAACAAATATTTGAGATGCAAAAATTTCAAATGTTGCATTCCAATAAATGTACAGGGGTACTTTTCTGTGGTTCCTTGGCACAGCTATCCCAAGCGATTTATGCTGCTATTGTCAGGTGCTGCTGGGGGGTGGGTGCTAATTAGGGCATGTATGCTTAATAGAATGAATACAGTATTCGTCTCAGGACTACACTTCATATACCACTTTGATGTTGAATGCTCTTTGAAAATATGCAAACTTTAAACTTCACTCCAATACTGAAACTGATTGTGTTGAGCTGAAAACCTCTAACCGTAGCAGAACAATGGAATAATTATAATTAAATTAAACAACCTATTGCACAGAGTGTGACATCTGTTTATACAAGTTTACCCTTTTCACAGATGTAGTTTGCATGTTTACAAGTGTAGTTTGCCTGTGTATAACTATGTATTGTCTGTTTACAAGTGTGGTTAGCCCTGTTTACAAGTATATTGCCCTATTTACAAGTATGTTTACAACTATACATTGACTGTTTACAACTATACATTTGCATGTTTACAAGTGTATTTTGTATATTTACAACTATGTTACATGTTTACAAGTGTAGTTTGCCTGTTGTTCCAGGAGTTGGCTGAGTCAGAGATTAGACCCGGCGAGAGCCAAGAGATAGAGCAGCCCCTGCCACTCACCCCCACTGCCCATGTAAGACATGTCTTCATCTTGTCTAACACGTAGTCTTCAGGCGTGTGTACGCGTACGCGTGTGTGTGTGTATGCGTGTGCCAGTGTGAGTGAGCCAATACATCCACATGTAGTGTTCTAATTGAACGTAACCGCGTGAGCTCCTCAGGAAGGTGTAGAGGAGTGTCAGCACTGTTGGTCAGATAGATGTCATCTGATATTCTCTATTCACCTCTCTTGCACTAGATCCATTAAACTATTCTCTACTCACCTCTCTAGCACTAGATCCATTAAACTATTCTCTATTCACCTCTCTTGCACTAGATCCATTAAACTATTCTCTACTCACTTCTCTAGCACTAGATCCATAAAACTAGTCTCTATTCGCCTCTGTAGCATTAGATCCATTAAACTATTCTCTATTCACCTCTCTAGCACTAGATCTGTTAAACTACTCTCTGTTCACCTCTCAAACACTTGCTGTCTTCATTTGTACACTGATTTTTCTGAAACTGTGTCAAGTATCTGCACCACTGCTTTGAAACTAATACTGATTGAATCTGAATTATTGAATACTTATAATTTCATAGTCCTTCTTACATTTCATCTGACCCTATGAAGTCACTGCTCTCTATAAAACTTAGGTTCAATTACAGCCTGATTATTACAGCAACGTGTGTTTTTTTGTTTTTTTTCTCAAAATTATATAAACTCACTCATAAATGACAACATTTCAAGCACTAAATATCACCAAAGGGATGTAAATTGAGTTTTATTCATCTGGAATATTACTTAGTATTTTATTTGCAATCTTTATAAAAAAAATATGGCACCATCAAAAAACTTGTACTGCGCTGACAATCTCAGTAACCTGAGCTCATAGACACATCAAAACCAAACTGTTAGGCAATCTCTATAAGTACAGTAGAGTACAGTATTTTGTTTTCAATTGAGTGGTATTAAAGGTTTTAATATAAACTAACAAAATTTGAAGTATTTCTGACAAAGAAACTGAGTTTTTCGTGATGTTTCATGCTTTAAAAAGAAATTGAAAAATATTTTGACCACAATTAATTACACAGCTCCATATCTTCAAGTACACCTTTTGACACATTAAAAATTGTACTTACAGTATAATTCTACAGTTCCATGTAATTGGTTTCAATCTGTTACAACTGTAATTGAGCCTAGGTCCAATGACTTCTTCTGGAGTGGTCATAATTTATCATGGTGGTGGAGCCAGAGGAATTGGGTGGGCTTAGTTTTCAGTGCGGACAAATTTTGAGTTCGGTCAAATTTCAGTGGTTTCTTCAGGAAAGTGTTTACCAATGTACACAGTGGGGTTCATATTTCAGTCACATGATTTAGGGGTGTGTCAGATTCCAAATTAGAATGACCCCGATTCCTCCGGTGAACACCTGATAAATTATAAACGTTGCGTCACTAGTGTCTACTGCACTGCTGTGTGTGCACATTGATGCCTGCATGTTGTATGCATGCACATCCATAGAAGATCTTGGACCGCCACCCCACCCCTTTCCCCCGGGGGGACAAGTTGAACGGGCGCTGGGGCAAGCAGGAGCACACCCCCACGTGTACAGTCGGCTGCTCCCCCCTCCGCAGCAAGCTCATCCCTCGCAAGGTTAGACGGGAAACTCCTTCTTTTAGGCTAGGATTCCATACTAAGGGTTTCTGGGCAAAAAACGTATTATATCTATTTTCTACATTTTGAGAAAAAGTCACTTGTGTTTCACTCTCAAAAGTTTAATTGATGTATATTAAGAATCCAAAATCATACAGAATGGTATAAAAGTCTGAAATATTTTTTGTAGATGTGTTACGCAAAATAGGAACTTAAATTATCTTGTTATCAAAACGTCGTATGTCCATACAGCGCGCACCGTCACTCCGCGTAGCTGCACGTGCAGCGAGGCGGTGCTCATTGGTTGAAATTAGTCCAGGTGTTGACCAGTGAAGCATGCATTGGGGGTCCGCACGATGTTTTTTGCATTTTTGTTACCTTCTAATCCTCTGGGTCAATAATCCGAGTGATGCCACCCAGGCACCCTTGAGTGTTTTTGTACAAACCCATTAATATGCACATTAGTTATCGTTATTAAAATTGTCTGGTTCCCGAAACGCCTTAAAATTACAATGGTTGCATATCTACTTTCTTTAATAATAAAATGGCCATGTCATATATTTTTTGCAAGCTATTCTTACTCCGTATCTCGGTTTGATGGGGAGACAATAAGCTTTCCAAAAATATATGACATGGCCATTTTGTCATTCACAAAAGTAGAAATGCAACCATTGTAAGTTTAAGACGTTTGTGGAAGTACACATTTTTGAAAATTTATAATTTGACAGTGATCTTGTTTGACCTAGGGAGTCACGCTTACTGCATCATTTGGCAGTTCTACGACAGGCCTCGTTGTGATGGGGATATTTAGGGCTTTCAAATGATATACCATTTGCGTGTTTGTACAGGGAGGGGAGGCATTTAAATCGGTCTGTTAGGTAGTACCTACCACTCGCCTATTGAGGAGATATAAACGAAATTCGTGAGGTTACATTGGTCATAGCCAATTTGCATATTCATGCAACAAATTTGCATACTATAATTTGTTCACTGGAGTAATTATAATCAGATACCCTGAAAACATGCGTTTGGACCCATCATTTTGATTGTTTGATGTTTACAATTAGTTATTCAGAAAAGTTGTATATATTTTAATGGTGATAACTAATTTGCATATTAATGGGTTTATATAAAAATGCTCAAGGGTGCCTGGGTGGCATCACTCAGATTATTGACCTAGAGGGTTAGAAGGTCACAAAAATGCAAAAAAACATTGTGCGGACCCTAATGCATGGTGCACCTTCAAAAGGGCGTTTGACTGCCGGACTAAATGGGTATATCACATTTGTCATAAAAAGACGTATGGCGTTTATCGCATTTTTAAAACAAACACTGTTTTGTGCACGTTTTTTAACGGTGATTTATCGTATGTTTGTGTAAACTAAATAGTATCCTAGCTCAACACGTGTATAAATAAACATTTTGTCTTTGTTTGGGCGAAATTTCAAAAATTGCATTTATCACGTTTTGTCCTGAAACCCATCATATGTATATAAACAGCATGCGGATACAGTATGCAGTAAGGCAATGAATACCAGTGGAAATTATTAGAAGTTATTCTGTAAGTACATAGGCGGATGAATTTTTTCATGCAGGTGCAACAAATTGAATCGTTCCATGTAGCGATTTAAAACGTATCCGAACATGAATCGGATAGGAAATTCCCAAGTGTGATGTCACTCAGAGGTATTCCCCATTCCACATGCCGCATTAAGTACACGTTTCCGTACATATATCATATGGAATTCAAGAAGTGAAGTATTATAATACCGCATTGATGTAAGTTGTCGATAAGTTAGTTCTAGATTTTGAGATGTCTAATAAAAATGTTTTCAAGATGATGATGTACATACCTGGTATCTACCTTATAAGCTGCATCATTTAACATTTAGCTGCACTGTAATAGCTGTGTGGTAGTGTACCATTGACGGTGTTAGTGCGACAGTACAGGCGACTGATTCACTCACATCCTTATCAACTCATACGCCGGATTTTTATCTTTAAATTCAATTTTGTTCCTTAACCCTTTAGACCTGGGCCGTTATTTGAAAAGTCCACGTTTCCCCACTTATTTGACATGAAACATGAAATTGTGTGGTCCATACTTTCAAATGTTTCTAACGTGTTTCCATAGCTATCCACTAGATGGCGCCTCCTCACAATACAGCATTACGCGGTTACTTTGGGCTGGGTTTGGCTGACTTGAGGTCTAAAGGATTTTAATACAGATCTTGTATAGTGATAACTGTCAACACCAGGGTATGCCACCGGGACACTTTCGCTGGTGTGTCACGGAAATAGTGTCCTCAGTGACGGCAGTGGCTGTTTCCATTTTGAAAACGCTACTTAAATTTAATAAATAATGTTCAGATTCTGTTTAATGATGGATTTCCTAATGAGGTGATTATCTTTGTGAAATGGTTCCTTGTTGTTTGTCCTAGATACAGACCCTGTGTAGGGGTGACACAAGAAAATCCAATCACTTGTTTCCAATGTGGTCCTTGTGTGTTGATCTTGTGTTGGATCAGTGTGTTGACCAGATGTGTTGAGTAAATGTGCTGACCAGATGTGTTGAATAAGTGTGTTGACCAGATGTGTTGAGTAAGTGTGCTGGCCAGATGTGTAGAGTAAGTGTGTCGACCAGATGTGTTGAGTAAGTGTGTTGACCAGATGTGTTTAGTGAGTGTGTAGATCCCCTTGTGTACCAGTGTGATGAGATCCACCATGTTCTCTCTCAGTTCGGGTCGCTGCCTGTCAAGAAGTCCATCTATCACCCATCTGATGAAAACGATGTCTACATGTACAACTGCCCCCCATCCCACTTGGCCACTGACGTCCGCTTCCCGGCCAACCAGCCGCACCGCTACAACACCATCGGCACACAGTCAGAGTTTGAACCACTTCCACAAGTAAGGACTGTCCTCAAGACATTCATCACTAAAGCTGAACTACAGTGGAAGAACTAAGGGATTGTGTGTCGTTGATTTTTGTTTGTTTTGTTTAGAACTTCTGTGTTAATCCCACACTGTCATCTCCACCACCCATCTCCACCACCCACCTCCACCATCCATCTCCACCACCCATATCCACCACCCACCTCCACCACGCATCTCCATCACCCACCTCCACCACCCATCTCCACCACCCACCTCCACCACCTATCTCCATCACCCACCTCCACCACCCATCTCCACCACCCACCTCCACCATCCATCTCCACCACCCATCTCCATCACCCATCTCCATCACCCATCTCCACCTCCACCACCCATCTCCACCACCCATCTCCACTACCAACCACCACCACCCACCTCCACCACCCACCTCCATCACCCACCTCCATCACCCACCTCCATCACCCATCTCCATCACCCACCTCCATCACCCATCTCCATTACCCATCTCCACTACCCATCTCCACCACCCACCTCCACCACCCATCTCCATCACCCACCTCTACCACCCATCTCCATCACCCACCTCCACCATACATCTCCATCACTCACCTCCACCACCCATCTCCATCACCAATCTCCATCACCCACCTCCACCACCCATCTCCACCACCCATCTCCACCATCCACCTCCACCACCCACCTCAATCACCCATCTCCATCACCCATCTCCACCACCCATCTCCATCACCCACCTCCACCACCCATCTCCATCACCCACCTCCACCACCCATCTCCATCACCCACCTCCACCACCCATCTCCACCATCCATCTCCATCAACCATCTCCACCACCCATCTCCACCACCCACCTCCACCACCCATCACCCACCTCCACCACCCATATCCACCATACATCTCCACCACCCATATCCACCACCCACCTCCACCACCCATCTCCACCACCTATCTCCACCACCCACCTCCACCACCTATCTCCATCACCCACCTCCACCACCTATCTCCATCACCCACCTCCACCACCTATCTCCACCACCCACCTCCACCACCCATCTCCACCACCCATCTCCACCACCCATATCCATCACCCATCTCCACCACCCATCTCCATCACCCACCTCCACCACCCATCTCCATCACCCACCTCCACCACCCATCTCCATCATCCACCTTCACCACCCATCTCCATCACCCACCTCCACCACCCATCTCCACCACCCATCTCCATCACCCACCTCCACCACCCATCTCCATCACCCACCTCCACCACCCATCTCCATCACCCACCTCCACCACCCACTCCTTATCACCCACTTCCACTCACCCATCTCCATCACTCCAATTTCTCCACCACCTATCTTCCATCAACACCCACTCTCCACCACCCATTCCCATCACCCACTTCCACCACCCATTCTCCACTCTCCACCACCCACCTCCACCACCCATCACCCATCTCCATCACCCACCTCCACCACCCATCACCCACCTCCACTACCCATCTCCACCACCCACCTCCACCACCCATCTCCACCACCCACCTCCATCACCCATCTCCATCACCCACCTCCACCACCCATCACCCACCTCCACCACCCATCTCCACCACCCACCTCCACCATCCATCTCCATCACCCATCTCCACCACCCATCTCCACCATCCATCTCCACCACCCATATCCTCCACCACCCATCTCCATCACCCATCTCCATCACCCACCTCCACCACCCACCACCTATCTCCATCACCCACCTCCACAACCATCTCCACCACCCACCATCCATCTCCACCACCCATATCCACCACCCATCTCCATCACCCATCTCCATCACCCACCTCCACCGCCCATCTCCACCACCCACCTCCACCACCTATCCATCACCCATCTCCATCACCCACCTCTACCACCCATCTCCATCATCCACCTTCACCACCCATCTCCACCACCCATCTCCATCACCCACCTCCACCACCCATCTCCACCACCCATCTCCATCACCCATCTCCACCACCCATCTCCATCACCCACCTCCACCACCCATCTCCATCACCCACCTCCACCACCCATCTCCATCATCCACCTCCACCACCCATCTCCACCACCCACCTCCACCACCCATCTCCACCACCCTCTACTCTCAGGGCATCTGCTTTCAACTTTCTTGTTAGCTGCAATATTGCTGTAACGTTTTGTCTGTTATAGTGTTGGCACATTTCGTCTGTGTTATAATGTTGTCACATTTCATCTGTTGTAGTGTTGTCACATTTCGTCAGTGTTATAGTGTTGTCACATTTTGTTAGTGTTATAATGTCACATTTTGTCTGTTGTAGTGTTGTCACAATTAGTCTACGTTACAGTATTGCACATTTGGTCTGTGTTATAGTGTTGTCACATTTAGTCTGTGTTAATGTTGTCACCTTTGGTCTGTGTTAATGTTGTCACGGTTGGTCTGTGTTATAGTGTTGTCACCTTTGGTCTGTGTTAATGTTGTCACATTTTGTCTGTGTTATAGTGTTGTCACATTTCGTCTGTGTTAATGTTGTCATATTTTGGTCTGTGTATGTAGTGTTGTCACATTTCATCTGTGTTAATGTCGCATTTTGGTCTGTGTTGTAGTGTTGTCACATTTGGTCTGTGTTAGTGTTGTCACATTTCGTCTGTGTTATAGTGTTGACACATTTCGTCTGTGTTAATGTTGTCACATTTTGTCTGTGTTAATGTTGTCACATTTCATTGGTGTTAGTTTAACAAAGACTACTAGGGAGTATGGAAGAAACCTTAGATAGTGGAAGGGAAGACAAAGACGTGTTCACGTCAATTAATAAATTGCGAAAAAATATATGCAACAATTTGTCAATGTCAAATGAATTATTCAGAAATATCTGCAATCTGGTGTCGCCCATAATAATACGTTATAACTGATAAAATCAAACCTATTGTATTAGTCACACAATGTCTGCCATAGGCCGGCCTCTGATTGGACGTTGACGCAATATCACTGTTAATGATCAGTCAGATTGGGGCACGTCTCAATTCAACAAACTCATGTAGACTGGTGACGAATTACCATCTGTTGAGTTTGATCTTACTACAGTATAGAGTGTGTGTGCTTTACTACAGTATAGAGTGTGTGTGCTGTACTACAGTATAGAGTGTGTGTGCTGTACTACAGTATAGAGTGTGTGTGCTTTACTACAGTATAGAGTGTGTGTGCTGTACTACAGTATAGAGTGTGTGTGCTTTACTACAGTATAGAGTGTGTGTGCTGTACTACAGTGTAGAGTGTGTGTGTGCTTTACTACAGTATAGAGTGTGTGTGCTGTACTACAGTATAGAGTGTGTGTGCTTTACTACAGTGTAGAGTGTGTGTGCTTTACTACAGTATAGAGTGTGTGTGCTGTACTACAGTATAGTGTGTGTGCTGTACTACAGTATAGAGTGTGCGTGCTTTACTACAGTATAGAGTGTGCGTGCTTTACTACAGTATAGAGTGTGCGTGCTGTACTACAGTATAGAGTGTGCGTGCTGTACTACAGTATAGAGTGTGCGTGCTGTACTACAGTATAGAGTGTGCGTGCTGTACTACAGTATAGAGTGTGTGTGCTGTACTACAGTATAGAGTGTGTGTGCTGTACTACAGTATAGAGTGTGTGTGCTGTACTACAGTATAGAGTGTGTGTGCTGTACTACAGTATAGAGTGTGTGTGCTTTACTACAGTATAGAGTGTGTGTGCTGTACTACAGTATAGAGTGTGTGTGCTGTACTACAGTATAGCGTGTGTGTGCTTTACTACAGTATAGAGTGTGTGTGCTGTACTACAGTATAGAGTGTGTGTGCTTTACTACAGTATAGAGTGTGTGTGCTGTACTACAGTATACAGTGTGTGTGCTGTACTACAGTGTAGAGTGTGTGTGCTTTACTACAGTATAGAGTGTGTGTGCTGTACTACAGTATAGAGTGTGTGTGCTTTACTACAGTATAGAGTGTGTGTGCTTTACTACAGTATAGAGTGTGTGTGCTTTACTACAGTATAGAGTGTGTGTGCTGTACTACAGTATAGAGTGTGTGTGCTTTACTACAGTATAGAGTGTGTGTGTAGTGTAGAGTGTGTGTGCTGTACTACAGTATAGAGTGTGTGTGCTTTACTACAGTATAGAGTATAGAGTGTGTGTGCTGTACTACAGTATAGAGTGTGTGTGCTGTACTACAGTGTAGAGTGTGTGTGCTTTACTACAGTATAGAGTGTGTGTGCTTTACTACAGTGTAGAGTGTGTGTGCTGTACTACAGTGTAGAGTGTGTGTGCTGTACTACAGTATAGAGTGTGTGTGCTTTACTACAGTATAGAGTGTGTGTGCTGTACTACAGTATAGAGTGTGTGTGCTTTACTACAGTATAGAGTGTGTGTGCTTTACTACAGTATAGAGTGTGTGTGCTTTACTACAGTATAGAGTGTGTGTGCTGTACTACAGTATAGAGTGTGTGTGCTTTACTACAGTATAGAGTGTGTGTGCTTTACTACAGTATAGAGTGTGTGTGCTTTACTACAGTGTAGAGTGTGTGTGCTTTACTACAGTATAGAGTGTGTGTGCTGTACTACAGTATAGAGTGTGTGTGCTGTACTACAGTGTAGAGTGTGTGTGCTGTACTACAGTATAGAGTGTGTGTGCTTTACTACAGTATAGAGTGTGTGTGCTTTACTACAGTGTAGAGTGTGTGTGCTGTACTACAGTATAGAGTGTGTGTGCTGTACTACAGTGTAGAGTGTGTGTGCTGTACTACAGTATAGAATGTGTGTGCTTTACTACAGTGTAGAGTGTGTGTGCTGTACTACAGTATAGAGTGTGTGTGCTTTACTACAGTATAGAGTGTGTGTGCTTTACTACAGTATAGAGTGTGTGTGCTGTACTACAGTATAGAGTGTGTGTGCTTTACTACAGTATAGAGTGTGTGTGCTGTACTACAGTATACAGTGTGTGTGCTGTACTACAGTATAGAGTGTGTGTGCTGTACTACAGTATAGCGTGTGTGTGCTTTACTACAGTATAGAGTGTGTGTGTTGCTTTACTGAGTACTTAAGTGTGTGTGTGTACTACAGTGTAGAGTGTGTGTGCTTTACTACAGTATAGAGTGTGTGCTGTACTACAGTCCTTAGAGTGTGGCTGTGTATGCCTACAGTATACAGTGTGTGTGCTGTACTACAGTATAGAGTGTGTGTGCTTTACTACAGTATAGAGTGTGTGTGCTGTACTACAGTATAGAGTGTGTGTGCTTACTACAGTATAGAGTGTGTGTGCTGTACTACGATTGTAGAGTGTGTGTAGCTGCTACAGTATAGAGTGTGTGTGCTGTACTACAGTATAGAGTGTGTGTGCTTTACTACAGTGTAGAGTGTGTGTGCTTTACTACAGTATAGAGTGTGTGTGCTGTACTACAGTATACAGTGTGTGTGCTGTACTACAGTATAGAGTGTGCGTGCTTTACTACAGTATAGAGTGTGCGTGCTTTACTACAGTATAGAGTGTGCGTGCTGTACTACAGTATAGAGTGTGCGTGCTGTACTACAGTATAGAGTGTGCGTGCTGTACTACAGTATAGAGTGTGCGTGCTGTACTACAGTATAGAGTGTGTGTGCTGTACTACAGTATAGAGTGTGTCTGCTGTACTACAGTATAGAGTGTGTGTGCTTTACTACAGTGTAGAGTGTGTGTGCTTTACTACAGTATAGAGTGTGTGTGCTTTACTACAGTATAGAGTGTGTGTGCTGTACTACAGTATAGAGTGTGTGTGCTTTACTACAGTATAGAGTGTGTGCTGTACTACAGTATAGAATGTGTGTGCTGTACTACAGTATAGAGTGTGTCTGCTGTACTACAGTATAGAGTGTGTGTGCTTTACTGCAGTATAGAGTGTGTGCTGTACTACAGTATAGAGTGTGTGTGCTGTACTACAGTATAGAGTGTGTGTGCTGTACTACAGTATAGAGTGTGTGTGCTGTACTACAGTATAGAGTGTGTGTGCTGTACTACAGTATAGAGTGTGTGTGCTTTACTACAGTATAGAGTGTGCGTGTTGTACTACAGTATAGAGTGTGCATGCTGTACTACAGTATAGAGTGTGCGTGCTGTACTACAGTATAGAGTGTGCGTGCTTTACTACAGTATAGAGTGTGCGTGCTGTACTACAGTATAGAGTGTGTGTGCTGTACTACAGTATAGAGTGTGTGTGCTGTACTACAGTATAGAGTGTGTGTGCTGTACTACAGTATAGAGTGTGTCTGCTGACCTACAGTATAGAGTGTGTCTGCTGTACTACAGTATAGAGTGTGTGTGCTTTACTACAGTATAGAGTGTGTGTGCTGTACTACAGTATAGAGTGTGTGTGCTTTACTACAGTATAGAGTGTGTGTGCTGTACTACAGTATAGAGTATGTCTGCTGTACTACAGTATAGAGTGTGTGTGCTGTACTACAGTATAGAGTGTGTGTGCTTTACTACAGTATAGAGTGTGTGTGCTGTACTACAGTATAGAGTGTGTGTGCTTTACTACAGTATAGAGTGTGTGTGCTGTACTACAGTATAGAGTGTGTGTGCTGTACTACAGTATAGAGTGTGTGTGCTTTACTACAGTATAGAGTGTGTGTGCTGTACTGCAGTATAGAGTATGTCTGCTATACTGTAGTATAGAGTGTGTGTGCTGTACTACAGTATAGAGTGTGTGTGCTGTACTACAGTATAGAGTGTGTGTGCTGTACTACAGATTAGAGTGTGTCTGCTGTACTACAGTATAGAGTGTGTGTGCTGTACTACAGATTAAAGTGTGTCTCCTGTACTACAGTATAGAGTGTGTGTGCTGTACTACAGTATAGAGTGTGTGTGCTGTACTACAGATTAGAGTGTGTCTGCTGTACTACAGTATAGAGTGTGTCTGCTGTACTACAGATTAGAGTATGTCTGCTGTACTACAGTATAGAGTGTGTGTGCTGTAATACAGTATAGAGTGTGTGTGCTGTACTACAGATTAGAGTGTGTCTGCTGTACTACAGTATAGAGTGTGTGTGCTGTACTGCAGTATAGAGTATGTCTGCTGTACTACAGTATAGAGTGTGTGTGCTGTACTACAGTATAGAGTGTGTGTGCTGTACTACAGTATAGAGTGTGTGTGCTGTACTACAGATTAGAGTGTGTCTGCTGTACTACAGTATAGAGTGTGTGTGCTGTACTACAGATTAGAGTGCGTCTGCTGTACTACAGTATAGAGTGTGTGTGCTGTACTACAGTATAGAGTGTGTGTGCTGTACTACAATATAGAGTGTGTGTGCTGTACTACAGTATAGAGTGTGTGTGCTGTACTATAGATTAAAGTGTGTCTGCTGTACTACAGTATAGAGTGTGTGTGCTTTACTACAGTGTAGAGTGTGTGTGCTTTACTACAGTATAGAGTGTGTGTGCTTTACTACAGTATAGAGTGTGTGTGCTGTACTACAGTATAGAGTGTGTGTGCTTTACTACAGTATAGAGTGTGTGTGCTGTACTACAGTTTAGAATGTGTGTGCTGTACTACAGTATAGAGTGTGTCTGCTGTACTACAGTATAGAGTGTGTGTGCTTTACTGCAGTATAGTGTGTGTGCTGTACTACAGTATAGAGTGTGTGTGCTGTACTACAGTATAGAGTGTGTGTGCTGTACTACAGTATAGAGTGTGTGTGCTGTACTACAGTATAGAGTGTGTGTGCTTTACTACAGTATAGAGTGTGCGTGTTGTACTACAGTATAGAGTGTGTGTGCTGTAATACAGTATAGAGTGTGCGTGCTGTACTACAGTATAGAGTGTGCGTGCTTTACTACAGTATAGAGTGTGCGTGCTGTACTACAGTATAGAGTGTGTGTGCTGTACTACAGTATAGAGTGTGCGTGCTGTACTACAGTATAGAGTGTGTGTGCTGTACTACAGTATAGAGTGTGTCTGCTGACCTACAGTATAGAGTGTGTCTGCTGTACTACAGTATAGAGTGTGTGTGCTTTACTACAGTATAGAGTGTGTGTGCTGTACTACAGTATAGAGTGTGTGTGCTTTACTACAGTATAGAGTGTGTGTGCTTTACTACAGTATAGAGTGTGTGTGCTGTACTACAGTATACAGTGTGTGTGCTGTACTACAGTATAGAGTGTGCGTGCTTTACTACAGTATAGAGTGTGCGTGCTTTACTACAGTATAGAGTGTGCGTGCTGTACTACAGTATAGAGTGTGCGTGCTGTACTACAGTATAGAGTGTGCGTGCTGTACTACAGTATAGAGTGTGCGTGCTGTACTACAGTATAGAGTGTGTGTGCTGTACTACAGTATAGAGTGTGTCTGCTGTACTACAGTATAGAGTGTGTGTGCTTTACTACAGTGTAGAGTGTGTGTGCTTTACTACAGTATAGAGTGTGTGTGCTTGTACTACAGTATAGAGTGTGTGTGCTGTACTACAGTATAGAGTGTGTGTGCAGTATAGAGTGTGTGTGCTTTACTACAGTATAGAGTGTGTGTGCTGTACTGTAGAGTGTGCTGCTGTACTACAGTATAGAGTGTGTGTGCTGTACTACAGTATAGAGTAGAGTGTGTGCTGTACTACAGTATAGAGTGTGTGTGCTGTACTACAGATTGTGTGCTCCTGTACTACAGTATAGAGTGTGTGTGCTGTACTACAGATTAGAGTGTGTCTGCTGTACTACAGTATAGAGTGTGTCTGCTGTACTACAGATTAGAGTATGTCTGCTGTACTACAGTATAGAGTGTGTGTGCTGTACTACAGTATAGAGTGTGTGTGCTGTACTACAGATTAGAGTGTGTCTGCTGTACTACAGTATAGAGTGTGTGTGCTGTACTACAGATTAGAGTGTGTCTGCTGTACTACAGTATAGAGTGTGTGTGCTGTACTACAGTATAGAGTGTGTGTGCTGTACTACAGATTAGAGTGTGTCTGCTGTACTACAGTATAGAGTGTGTGTGCTGTACTACAGATTAGAGTGTGTCTGCTGTACTACAGTATAGAGTGTGTGTGCTGTACTACAGTATAGAGTGTGTGTGCTGTACTACAATATAGAGTGTGTGTGCTGTACTACAATATAGAGTGTGTGTGCTGTACTATAGATTAAAGTGTGTCTGCTGTACTACAGTATAGAGTGTGTCTGCTGTACTACAGTATAGAGTGTGTGTGATGGACTAAGGGTGGCGGAGTTGACGTGACGTTTACTTTGACACGTATGACTTGGGTTGGACAGGTGACGTTTCTGGATCCACCGCACAAGTTACGTCAGGATCTTATAGATGTAAGCACTGGTGTAGCAGCGACACATGCACACACGCACGCATGCACGCTTGCATGCATGCATGCCTACAACACACAGACACGCACGCACACATGCACAACACACACACACACAACACACACACAGCATGCCATCAAGACACGCATACACAAATACGTATAAATACAGAATGGTATCAAAGTCTGAAATATTTGTTATGGATGTGTTATGCAAAATAGGATCTTAAATTAATGCACAGATGCACATACTTAACAATGTGTGATATGCTACAATAAGATTTTTTTCTTCAAAAAACTACTTGTGTTTATATGTGGACATGAACACACACACACACACACAAAGAGAATCAACTGACATAGACAGCTGCATATAAACATGCTTGCATGCACACGCACACACGCACTCTCGCGCACACACGCAGCATAAGGATATTTTGATTAGTGCAGAAAGACATCACAGTGATTAACTTTTTGAGAACTGTATGCAAAAAGAATTGCGTGATATGATCCGACACCCTCAAATGAGAAGCTTCTCTATAAATTTCCTGAATCATTTTGGCTGTGCATATGTTAGACTTTAGAACAATGAAAACATTGATCAGAAAAGCAATGTAGAATGATATATCAAAGATTTATACATCTGAAAACCATCAATGAAGAAAACAGGTATGACAAATTAAAATTAAACAAAGAAAAATGCAGTTTTCTAACAAAATAACAATCCTTAATCACAGGTATTTTTTAAAAGATATTCAACAAACTTTATAAAAACAGATAACAACATAATCTATGATATCATATTATTTGAAAATAAATTATTTAATACTGCAAATATCAAACTGTTGTTAACATTCAATGTGTTTATAGAGCTCATCCAATGTGTTTGTAGAGTCCATCCAGTGTGTTAGTAGAGCCCATCCAACATGTCTGTAGAGCCCATCCTATGACTCTGTAGAGCCCATCCAGTGTGTTTGTAGAATCCATCCAGTGTGTTTGTAGAATCCATCCAGTGTGTTAGTAGAGCCCATCCAATGTGTTTGTAGAGCCCATACAATCTGTTTGTAGAGCCCATCTAGTGTGTTTGTAGAACCCATCTAATGTGTTTGTAGGGCCCATCTAATGTGTTTGTAGGGCCCATCTAATGTGTTTGTAGGGCCCATCCAGTGTGAACAGAGACGTGGACAGTGATATGCTTTATGACAAGATCAAACACCTAGAAGCTGAAAACAAAAAGGTAATGATCTGGTGTAATTTATCTTTTTGTGTTTCACATAAAGATTTATGTTGTTTCTTCAGTTACATTTTGACAGTTGTCTCAGTTGTGAAAATGATTAAATATTTGACATCACTGGTCAGAATTTCTTTATCAATAGTTGTAGACCTGTCTACGCATACTGATGTCAGTCTTGATTGTACAAACCTTAGTTTTCCCAATGTTATACAATTACTATTAAATATTAGGTATTGGTGTTGTAATAATAAATTACTTGTAATTTATTCGTTGTAGCAAATTAGGTTTTTGCCCGTTACTTGTCACTGCTCATCTGTAATTATCTCTGACCAATGCAATGTAATCATTGTCCATGATCTAGTCATTATCCGACTTTAAAAGTTGCCTGACTCTAACCATGGCCCGTATCTAATCATTGCCCAACTCTAACAGTTGTTTGACTAACAATTGCTCAACTAACTGTTGCCAAACTCTAACCTTTTCCCTATTAACCACTGCCTGTGTCAGACCATAGCCTGTCTCTGACCATAACCCATCTCTACCATAACCCATCTTTGACCATAGCCCATCTTTGACCACTGCCCATCTCTGACCATAGCCCATCTCTGACCATAGCCCATCTCTGACCATTGCCCATCTCTGACCATTGCCTGTCTGTAATCATTGCCCAATTCTAACCATTGCCCTTTTCTGACCATAGCCTATCTCTGATTATTGCCCATCTCTGACAATTTCCCATCTGTAATCATTGCCCATGAACTCAAACTATTGCCCAACTGTAACCATTGCCTGACTCTAATCGTGACCCTAATCATTGCCAGACTCTAACTGTTATCTGACTCTAATCGTTGCCTGTACCTAACCATTGCCCATCTCTAACAACTGCCTGTCTCTAACCGTTGCCCATCTCTAGCCCATTGTACGTCTCTAATTCTTTCCCAACTCTGACCATTGCCTGACTCTGACCATTGCCCATCTGTGCCCAGCTGCAGGACCTGGTGACAAACCAGGCACTGACCATCAAGACCCAGGTGCAGACTATCAGCCACCTGGAGGACAAGGTTGGTCTCGTCGAGTCGTCTCAACTCGCATGACCCACGGCGCCACCTGTACACTGCCTCGCTGGCTGCTGCTGCATGCGCCAACTTCTTCTGCACGGCTCTTGTTGTTGTTGTTGCTGCTGCTGCTCTTGTTGTTGCTGCTGGTTGTTGTTTGAGTTTGCTGCATTGGTTGTTGCATGTTTTTTGTTGTCGGATGGCTCTTGTCTGTGGACACAGTGTGGCTTTTGCAATCAGCCGTCTCTCTCTGTCTCTCGGTGCATTTACACACGTGTTCACGAACTGCAGCCGTGCAACTGGGTCCACCCATACAGCCAGGGAGGGAGAGAAGTTTGGGCAATATAACCACCCCCTTCTCACGGGAAAAGTACATTTTAAAAAACGTATTCGCCTTCTGCGTTGCTTGTTAAACTTGCAAGTGAAGATTGTGTTTACTGTTGCCACTGACTATTGGAAGGGTTGGCGGCGACCTGCTTCAGAAGCCCTAGTGACACTCCTTCAGCAGAAACAATGGCAAAGAATTAAGTTAGACAGTGGGAAATCATAGAAATGAAAGATAGAAGCCTTTGTTCATGCTGTTCTGATGTTGATATGCTGTGAGTGGTAATTATTATGTTACAATGGTGATGGTCATGATAAGCATAATCACTACTGTCACAGTCATGATGGTCGTCATGTGCATGGAGTCATAATATGCAATGACAGTCATGTTGCCATGGTGATGGTTGTGATGTGCATGGGATCATTGATAGGTTGCCACCGCAATGGTCACGATAAGTCATGGTAGTCGTGATGTGCATGGGGTCATAAGATGGTCATGATAAGCCTGCTGTTCCAAGTGCAATACTTTGTAACATTAGAAACATCTGTACTTAGCATGTTTATTGTCGGTGTTATGTCGTGTTTTTGCTATTCAACGCATGTCTGATGTGTGCTCATTGTCAACACTAACATTGCTACTCCCTGTGTGAATGTATTTATTATAAAATGTAACTTATTGTATTTTATATCCAAGATGCTGTGATATTGAATTGTCTCCTGACAGCCGCTTTGGTCAGGTGTGTAAGTTTACAGACAAATCATGACTACAACCACATAAATCTGTGCTAAGTTTGCGATCTGTGAGGTTCACCAGTAGTGGTTTAGTTTACCTTTAGTCACGAGGTGGCAGCACTGGCATGTACTTTGTGTAGGTGGTAAGTCAGTGTAGTTCAGTATCAGCCAAACGGTGGCAGCACTGTGATAAGTCAATTATTGCTCAATAAAGTACTAACTCTGGTACTACGTTGTTAAATTGAGTGTATAATTATGAGTGATGGGAGGAAATTGTGAAAGAATTTAATGCATAATTTCAACAGAGGGGTTACTGGTGCTCTGTATGTGATGGTATAGTGTTTTGCATTCATCAAACGCCATTGTAGAATAAGTGCTCACTGTTCAGTTTTGGATCTTCATGAAGGGCTGTCAGTGTAGAATAAGTGCTCACTGTTCAGTTTTCGATCTTCATGAAGGGCTGTCAGTGTAGAATAAGTGCTCACTGTTCAGTTTTCGATCTTCTTCATGAAGGGCTGTCAGTGGTTGATTTATTTCAAAATGATAATGATTCTGTTCCAACACCATCGTCATCAGCATCATAATGTACATTATGCAATGACATAACACTGCAATTTAGTCTATCATGAACCGACTAGTTGATACAGATGTGTTGGTCTATTTTTGTGTAGCTGCCCAATCTCTCCCTCAATAATTAGTGGTCACTCAGTTTTAGCAAGAAGGAAGTTTAGTGCAATAGTAATCATTGATCAGCCTAGAAGGGTACGTTGCTAAAATGTGCTCCTTTCAAGTATTATCTTGCCCTGGACTCTGGCACCTGAGTGACCAGTGCTAGTTAGGGAATGATTAATGTGCAATTAGCTGATGGTCAGTTGTAGAATGACCAGGGGACATAGAGTGAGATTATGTCCAGTGTGTAACAGTGGACATGTGATTAGTTCCACAAGAGATTGCTGTTTGTTGCTGTACAATAATGATTGGCTAAGTCTTCCCAGTGGGATATGTAGGGACATTCCCTCCTGTCAACATAGAGTGGGGTCTACATAGACTCCCTCCTGTCAACATACAGCAGGATCTACATCCTGTCAACATAGAGTGGGATCTACATAGACTCTCTCCTGTCAACATAGAGTGGGGTCTACATAGACTCCCTCCTGTCAACATAGAGTGGGATCTACATAGACTCTCTCCTGTCAACATAGAGTGGGATCTACATAGACTCCCTCCTGTCAAAATAGAGTGGGATCTACATAGACTCTCTCCTGTCAACATAGAGTGGGATCTACATAGACTCTCTCCTGTCAACATAGAGTGGGATCTACATAGACTCCCTCCTGTCAACATAGAGTGGGGTCTACATAGACTCCCTCCTGTCAACCTAGAGTGGGGTCTACATAGACTCCCTCCTGTCAACATAGAGTGGGTCTACATAGACTCCCTCTTGTCAACATAGAGTGGGATCTACATATACTCTCTCCTGTCAACATAGAGTGGGATCTACATAGACTCTCCTGTCAACATATAGTATGATCTACATAGACTCCCTCATGTCAACATAGAGTGGGTGGAATCTACATAGACACTCTCATGTCAACATAGAGTGGGTGGGATCAACATAGAGTGTGATCTACATAGACTCTCCTATCAACATAGAGTGGGATCTGCATAGACTCTCCTGTCAACATAGAGTGTGATCTACATAAATTCCCTCCAGTCAACATAGAGTGGGTCTACATAGACTCCCTCCTGTCAACATAGAGTGGGATCTACATAGACTCTCTCCTGTCAACATAGAGTGGGATCTACAGACTCTCCTGTCAACATATAGTATGATCTACATAGACTCCCTCCTGTCAACATAGAGTGGGTGGAATCTACATAGACACTCTCCTGTCAACATATAGTGGGTGGGATCAACATAGAGTGATCTACATAGACTCTCTCCTATCAACATAGAGTGGGATCTACATAGACTCTCTCCTGTCAACATAGAGTGAGATCTACATAGACTCTCTCCTGTCAACATAGACTGTGATCTACATAAACTCCCTCCTGTCAACATAGACTGTGATCTACATAAACTCCCTCCTGTCAACATAGAGTGGGATCTACATAGACTCTCTCCTGTCAACATAGAGTGAGGTCTACATAGACTCTCTCCTGTCAACATAGACTGTGATCTACATAAACTCCCTCCTGTCAATGTAGAGTGTGATCTACATAGATTCCCTGTCAACATAGAGTGAAATCTACATAGACTCTCTCCTGTCAACATAGAGTGGGATCTACATAGACTCTCTCCTGTCAACATAGAGTGGGATCTACATAAACTCCTTCCTGTCAACATAGAGTGAAATCTACATAGACTCTCTCCTGTCAACATAGAGTGGGATCTACATAGACTCTCTCCTGTCAACATAGAGTGGGATCTACATAGACTCTCCTGTCAACATAGAGTGGGATCTACATAGACTCCCTCCTGTCAACATAGAGTGAAATCTACATAGACTCTCTCCTGTCAACATAGAGTGGGATCTACATAGACTCTCTCCTGTCAACATAGAGTGGGATCTACATAGACTCTCTCCTGTCAACATAGAGTGGGATCTACATAGACTCTCTCCTATCAACATAGAGTGGGATCTACATAGACTCTCTCCTGTCAACATAGAGTGGGATCTACATAGACTCTCTCCTGTCAACATAGAGTGGGATCTACATAGACTCTCTCCTATCAACATAGAGTGGGTCTACATAGACTCCCTCCTGTCAACATAGAGTGGGGTCTACATAGACTCCCTCCTGTCAACATAGAGTGGGATCTACATAGGCTATCTCCTGTCAACATAGAGTGAAATCTACATAGACTCTCTCCTGTCAACATAGAGTGGGATCTACATAGACCCCTCCTGTCAACATAGAGTGGGATCTACATAGGCTATCTCCTGTCAACATAGAGTGAAATCTACATAGACTCCCTCCTGTCAACATAGAGTGGGGTCTACATAGACTCCCTCCTGTCAACATAGAGTGGGATCTACATAGGCTATCTCCTGTCAACATAGAGTGAAATCTACATAGACTCTCCTGTCAACATAGAGTGGGATCTACATAGACTCTCTCCTGTCAACATAGAGTGGGATCTACATAGACTCTCTCCTGTCAACATAGAGTGGGATCTACATAGACTCTCTCCTGTCAACATAGAGTGGGATCTACATAGACTCTCTCCTGTCAACATAGAGTGGGATCTACATAGACCCCTCCTGTCAACATAGAGTGGGATCTACATAGACTCTCTCCTGTCAACATAGAGTGGGATCTACATAGACCCCTCCTGTCAACATAGAGTGGGATCTACATAGACTCTCTCCTGTCAACATAGAGTGGGATCTACATAGACTCTCTCCTGTCAACATAGAGTGGGATCTACTTAGACTCTCTCCTGTCAACATAGAGTGGGATCTACATAGACTCTCTCCTGTCAACATAGAGTGGGATCTACATAGACCCCTCCTGTCAACATAGAGTGGGATCTACATAGACTCTCTCCTGTCAACATAGAGTGGGATCTACATAGACTCTCTCCTGTCAACATAGAGTGGGATCTACATAGACTCTCTCCTGTCAACATAGAGTGGGATCTACATAGACTCTCTCCTGTCAACATAGAGTGGGATCTACATAGACTCTCTCCTGTCAACATAGAGTGGGATCTACATAGACTCTCTCCTGTCAACATAGAGTGGGATCTACATAGACTCTCTCCTGTCAACATAGAGTGGGATCTACATAGACTCTCTCCTGTCAACATAGAGTGGGGGACTCCCTCCTGTACATAGAGTGGGGTCTACATAGACTCCCTCCTGTCAACATAGAGTGGGATCTACATAGGCTATCTCCTGTCAACATAGAGTGAAACATAGACTCTCTCCTGTCCATAGAGTGGGATCTACATAGACCCCCTGTCATAGAGTGGGATCTACATAGGCTATCTCCTGTCAACATGTGAAATCTACATAGACTCCCTCCTGTCAACATAGAGTGGGGTCTACATAGACTCCCTCCTGTCAACATAGAGTGGGATCTACAGGCTATCTCCTGTCAACATAGTGAAATCTACATAGATCCTACATAGACTCTCTCCTGTCATAGAGTGGGATCTACATAGACTCTCTCCTGTCAACATAGAGTGGGATCTACATAGATCTACATAGACTCTCAACATAGAGTGGGATCTACATAGACTCTCTCCTGTCATAGAGTGGGATCTACATAGACTCTCTAGAGTGGGATCAACATAGAGTGGGATCCTACATAGACTAGACCCCTCCTGTCAACATAGAGTGGGATCTACATAGACTCTCTCCTGTCAACATAGAGTGGGATCTACATAGACTCTCTCCTGTCAACATAGAGTGGGATCTACATAGACTCTCTCCTGTCAACATAGAGTCAACATAGTGGGATCTACATAGACCCCTCCTGTCAACATAGAGTGGGATCTACATAGACTCTCTCCTGTCAACATAGAGTGGGATCTACATAGACTCTCTCCTGTCAACATAGAGTGGGATCTACATAAACTCCCTCCTGTCAACATAGAGTGGGATCTACATAGACTCCCTCCTGTCAACATAGAGTGGGATCTACATAGACACTCTCCTGTCAACATAGAGTGGGATCTACATAGACTCTCTCCTGTCAACATAGAGTGGGATCTACATAGACTCTCTCCTGTCAACATAGAGTGGGATCTACATAGACTCCCTCCTGTCAACATAGAGTGGGATCTACATAGACTCCCTCCTGTCAACATAGAGTGGGATCTACATAGACTCTCTCCTGTCAACATAGAGTGGGATCTACATAGACTCTCCTGTCATCTACATAGTGGGATCTACATAGACCCCTCCTGTCAACATAGAGTGGGATCTACATAGACTCTCTCCTGTCAACATAGAGTGGGATCTACATAGACCCCTCCTGTCAACATAGAGTGGGATCTACATAGACTCTCTCCTGTCAACATAGAGTGGGATCTACATAGACTCTCTCCTGTCAACATAGAGTGGGATCTACATAGACCCCTCCTGTCAACATAGAGTGGGATCTACATAGACTCTCTCCTGTCAACATAGAGTGGGATCTACATAGACTCTCTCCTGTCAACATAGAGTGGGATCTACATAGACTCTCTCCTGTCAACATAGAGTGGGATCTACATAGACTCTCTCCTGTCAACATAGAGTGGGATCTACATAAACTCCCTCCTGTCAACATAGAGTGGGATCTACATAGACTCCTCTCCTGTCAACATAGAGTGGGGATCCTGTCAACATAGAGATCTACACTCTCCTGTCAACATAGAGTGGGATCTACATAGACTCTCTCCTGTCAACATAGAGTGGGATCTACATAGACTCTCTCCTGTCAACATAGAGTGGGATCTACATAAACTCCCTCCTGTCAACATAGAGTGGGATCTACATAGACTCCCTCCTGTCAACATAGAGTGGGATCTACATAGATACTCTCCTGTCAACATAGAGTGGGATCTACATAGACACTCTCCTGTCAACATAGAGTGAAATCTACATAGGCTCCCTCCTGTCAACAGAGTGGGATCTACATAGACCCCTCCTGTCAACAGAGTAGGATCTCTTCACTCTTGTCATTCCTGGTAGTATGTTGTACCTACCTCGCTGCAGTCATTGTGAAAGGGGATATGTAGTAATGTACTCTACTGAAGTTCTCCACAAAGCAAGCACCTATTTGTTTTATTATATTGTAAATACACAAACATCGAGGAATAACTCCACACCAAGCGAGTTTTGCAGATATAGATCATGGGCTCTATGTGAATCCCGTTGTATATTTGGTTTCCCGTAGCAAAGGCTAGCATAAGCACCAAGTAGGAGGAATAAATAGGTGGTATAATCTGTTCCAAAAAACATCGACAATGTGGGATGAACAGAATTGCCCAAGTTTTGAAACTACAGTAGGGAGACTCGAACACTGGTCACTCGATGAACAGGCCAGGCTCTAGCCGCCAGACAACCATGGGTTAATATTGAAAATATGGAGCACATTCAACGATTGTGATACAAATTTAGTAAGCATTTAAACCATTTGTACATTTCAGTTATTGACATCAACAATGCAACAGAAACGGTACTAATTCAAGTTTGTTATATTTGTCAGTAGCAAACATTGAGTCTTTATATGGAAACATTTCAATTAGCAACACTCCCGAAAGTATGTTTATGTATGCCCTAGTGTCTTAGGAAGTGTTCAGTAATGTTTAATTTAACAATGTGGCAAGTCTCGAAAGGTGTTGGTGTAGTTAAACTAAAGTACTTGATACTGATATGATTGATGCAATTATTTATATCATGTGAATGCTTAGAAGTTTCTTAAGTACCTCCTGTCTTCAAGGAAGGTAATCACTAAAGTTAGTTCTTATATAGCACAGCATCCAGTACTTATGGACTGCTCAAAGCACTTTACACTTTACTCCCTGGCAAACCTGTTCAATCGAACACCATCTCGACTTTTCTGGGAAGCCACGCTGCAATTAATGCACAAAGACTATTCACACACAAACATCCACCACTGTCTATAGCCAGGTACTCATTCATACAGCTGAGTGGACTGGAGCAACTGTAGAGTGAAGAAACTTGTGTAAGGTTTGACACGGCAGTCACTGCACCATACACTCCACTACAACTTGGTCATTAGCCACAGTTGCCAGACTTTATTGTGCCAAGACAAAGAAATCAACAAAAGAAATAATGTTAACAGTACGCAGGCAAACTATGATGTTACAGATAAAACCAAACAATTACAGATGTGACATTGTGTTTGTGATGATTTAGCACTGATGTGTTTTGTTAGACAGCGAGACAAATCAGATTAACCAAACTGTTGATGGTTTTAGGGCCCACAAGACATTATTTATTTGTGAACCCTGATGTAAACAAGCAAAAGTGACTTGTGTGCTGGGGTCCATCAGGGTTCTGGGTCTGCTCCAGTCACTGGTGGCAGACTCCTCTATATGTAGGGCTATGCCATCTTCCTGGGGTAAAAACCTCACCTCATTAACCCCACAGAGGAGGTGGTGCCCCAGGGTAGTACTTAGGTGTCTTGTCAATGGATGATCTATGGCATCTTAATGACACCAGAAACGTGATGTCTTCACAACCACTTCAAAGCCTTGTGTGCAGATTCTGTGTTTCTCATTCTCAAAGAGTAAAGCCTCCACACAGTCTGGGCAGTTAGCTTATAGCCAAGTTACCTGGCATTACACGGGGAAAAAGGCAGTCATATTTATGTGACCCGAGATCTCCACCACCCTGGATGAATTTCAGAAAAATCTAAATATGAATGGGCCCCATAGATCGCATACAACATTTCAGCCCCATGCATGCAAAACTGACGAAGATCAGTGCCATTTTAAAACTGACTTCCCAAAAAAATCACAACCCAGACAATTTTTGTTTTTAATTTAAATCTATGAACCACACAAATGGGCCCATTAGATCACATAAAAGATTTCAGCCCCACACATGCAAAAAGAGATATGGGTCCACAAACAAACAGAAACATTGTTTTATAATATAGAAGTACAAACACACACAACTCAACTTACGTTTCCATGCGTAATATAAAAATAGCATAATGTTTTGAAAAAATGCAGAAAAATATTACACTAATAATTTATTGATAGTATATCACGTACGCATGTTAACCTGCTACCTGAGATTGGCAAACGGTGTTTTCAGTTTGTTTATATGTTTACAACTTGATACCACAGTTGATAACATTTCTTGTGGAGAAGCTGGACATTCCTTGATGGACTGACCCTAACTTAGCCTAGATGTTTATGTGTGTGGCCATTTCAACAATCATAAATGGCATGATTTATTCACTTCTTATCTCCTTATCTGGTTGGTTCCAGTTGTAAGTACCCTCCTATTGCATGCAGGTTGTGTGTGTCAGCAGCAACCAGGCACACAGGCAATTTGTTGGACAAATGTCACTTTCAATAAGACTGAGGCTCCGTTAATGGTAAAATACTGCAAGTATCAGTGGTATTGTGGCAACCCTGGCAAACAGATTCATGCACGGTTGATGTTCTGTGCATGCATTCAATCATGCACGTACGTATATACACACAGCCATACATGCACTCACACACACACACACACACACTCACTCACTAACACACACACACACACACACACACACGTTACAATACATTAACAATCGTGAGATGATATCCAGTAGAGACTGTTTATCACCTCCAGTCATTATAGTGGTCAGTTCTACCCATGTCACATTAACAGACCCTACTTGGGAGACAACACACTTATTTAGTGGAGGACTGACCAGTGTAATAGAGATGTGTGACTAGAGGCAGTCATTATTGAGCAGTGGAATGTTAGGTTGTGTAGTTCCACACACCATGTGGCACATTCCCCCACAGCTGCACTCACATACCTAATATTTATGTAAGTCACATCATAGCTAATCTGTAGTGGTAATTATAATTACCTGGTTGTGTGCATGTGAGATGAGACTGATGGTAGTGCACTGTAGGAAGTGATCCATGGAGCATGCTGCCCACGTCATTGTATTTTGAAGACACCAGGAAGTGAGTGAATTTGATTGAGACAATGAAAGACTGTGACCAAGTATTTTGGTACTTCATTTGCTCAATGAATTATAGCTAGCATTTGATGTTCTCCTGGGGTAGAGATGACTGGTTGCCTTTGAATTTACTGCAAGGTTCTGGTGACATTATGGTGACAGGTTGAACAGGAATGGAATCTGAGGGTCTGGTGACATTATGGTGACAGGTAGAACAGGACTGGAGTCTGATGGTCTGGTGACATTGTGGTGACAAGTTGAACAGGACCGGAGTCTGAGGGTCTGGTGACATTGTGGTGGCAGGTTGAACAGGACTGGAATCTGAGGGTCTGGTGACATTGTGGTGACAGGTTGAACAGGACAGGAGTCTGAGGGTCTGGTGACATTATGGTGGCAGGTTGAACAGGACCAGATTCTGAGGGTCTGGTGGCATTATGGTGACAGGTTAAACAGGACCGGATTCTGAGGGTCTGGTGACATGGTGGCAGGTTGAACAGGACTGGATTCTGAGGGTCTGGTGACATTATGGTGGCAGGTTAAACAGGACTGGAGTCTGGTGACATTATGGTGATAGGTAAAACAGGACTGGAGTCTGACGGTCTGGTGACATTGTGGTGACAAGTTGAACAGGACAGGAGTCTGAGGGTCTGGTGACATTGTGGTGACAGGTTGAACAGGACAGGAGTCTGAGGGTCTGGTGACATTGTGGTGACAGGTTGAACAGGACAGGAGTCTGAGGGTCTGGTGTCATTATGGTGGCAGGTTGAACAGGACTAGATTCTGAGGGTCTGGTGACATTATGGTGGCAGGTTGAACAGGACTGGAGTCTGAGGGTCTGGTGACATTATGGTGACAGGCTGAACTTGCTTGATGTATGATGTGACATATTTAGAATGTGTGAAGATGAAAGAATAAGAAACATAACAACAACTAAAGTCAATATCTCCTACAAAAATGACATTATCCTTACACGAGACACTTACAACAGCTGAATGTGACAATTAATGATTTATCTGTCCTAGATGATCCTGCTATGGATACGGAATACTAATAGCAATATCTTGTGCAATGTGTGTGACAAATCAATTAGGCCAGTGGTAGAGCCACCTATTGGACCAATTTAAATGCCCCCCCCTACACACACCCAAATGTTATATCATTTGAAAGCTCTACCTCTCCCCGTTCCAACGTCCCAATGAGGCCTGTCGTAGAGCTGCCAAGTGGTGCAGTAAGAGTGAATCCAAGGTCAAACAAGGTCACCATCAAATGATGAATTTTCGAAATTGTGCGCTTCTGCAATGTCTTAACATTTACAATGGTCGCATATCTACTTTACTTAATGACAAGATCACCAAGTCTGTCTCCCCGTCAAACTGACGTACGATATGGAGGTGTTGCCTGATATGGTACGAGTGGAGCTACAGTCAAACAAGGTCACAGGTGAAATGATGAACATTAAACTTTTTTGCAATACCGCACAAGTAATAAAGTTACAATGACCTTGTAACTACTTCATTTATATGTACGAGTCATATACTTTGTGAAAGAACCATTTCTCCCCATCAAAATGCGATATGACATGGAGCTGTCAGTTGATGGAGTAGGTGTGAAGCAATGATCAAACAGAGTCACCGTCAAGAGATAAATGTTCAAAATTGTGTCATCCCACAAACATCATACAATATAAATGGTTGTGTACATCTATATTACTTATCTATACATGGCAATACCATATACCGTTGGAAAGCCAACTGTCTCCCCGTAAATACAGTACAGTACATAGGTGCAGTAGGTGTGGAGTGAAGGTTAAACAAGGTCACCATGAAATTACGATTGTTCAAAACTACGCCACTCAGCAAAAGTTCTACACTTACAATGGTTGCATAGCTACTTTATCCACATACACTAGGCCACGTTACATACTGTTTGAAAGATATTGTATCCCTGTCAAAATGAGATGTCATTTGTAAAGTGGTGCTCTAACTGTGGAGTGAAGATTATACAAGATCAATGTCAAAAGATGAATTTTAGAAATTATGCCTATCTGTGTATAGTAAGTTAGCCAACATGTGATGTTATACTTTTAACTGCATTTTTTTAATAGCATGAATTCATGCTAGATCCATCACATAAGGGATAAGAAAATAGGTGTATGTGGAATCCACCCTCGATTTTGAAGATTATTTGAGGGTCTCAAACTTGTGTCAAAATAGTTTTATTAATTAATTGACATCTTCTTGTACAACCGTTGCATAAAACCAAATATGTTTTTCTGTGTTATTAGGTGCTTAACTTTGAATTTTCTCAGATATATGGGGTAATCTAATATAAAAATTTGATTTTCTCAAATGTGTTTATCGTGTACACCAAAGTTGTTTACACACCCAATTATTCTTTGTAAGCCAGTTTGTATATGTTCCTGTGTATATAATGTACATATTATTTATTAGTACACATGCATTTGGTCATTAAGATGACGTGAAATTCAAAGAACTTGCCCAAAATGTAATTAGGATGTTGAAGAAGAGAGGTGGCAATCGCAGATTATAACTCTACTCGCAACACAGTTGACCAACTGTCAGATGTTTTGAGGAACGAGACAATTCAATATCTCGTGGAGGAATCCAAATTTCAGGATCTGATTGACATACATGGAAACTATGGATTTTATGCTGGACATCATCTGGGCTGCGAAGATTGGCAGATATATAGAATCTTTCGCTACCATTATACGTTAGCTATAACCATCTATGATCATACAAACTATGCCCTCCCGATGGAAAACAGTCTCTCTGGCAGATGTGAAACACCTGAGAAGACAGCACCAGAGGCTCATGCAGTATTCATTAAAGGATGCTTTGTTGCTTGACGGTGATGATAACCCACTGTATCTCTTGGTCTTTAGCTGTTAGATGAGTTGACTATTGACCACGTCACTTGGAGCAGAGTATTTTGTTGCCATAGGTACTAAAGGCATGTCATTACTCTGTGGGTCAATCTGGTTTCTGCTGTAGGCTCCTGTATGGAGTCAGCAGTAATACTGCTGACATACACACGCTTGACGGGAAAGCAACTCCGTCGACAGGGAGCAAAAATCAATGGTTAAAAGACCACCACTCTTGCATCCATGACCATCGCTCCCATCTGTAAGTCAGTGTTTCCATATTCACCATCAGTTCTTCTGAACACACCAAGAACTTTGTGACAAGCTTCTTTGGGTCATCAGCATCACGCTTCCATGCTTCATCCTTGGCGGATACCAGCAGAGCAGTTGAACGTGGTCTCTTCCTCGTCATCTTCCATGTAGAAGACGGGGGATCTTGAGTACTGTGAAATTCGTAATCGTTCTGATCATGTGACGCAAAATATATTCCTGGCTTGATCGTCCCTTGTAAGGCCGATGATGCCATTATGCATCTTGTATAATCTATACATGAACATGACACGCAACATATCCAACAAAGTAGGTGTGGGGGGGGCATTTAAACTCCTAAAATAAAGCACTTTTGGGGGATTTGCCACTCGCCTAAATGTATATAATTTGGCAGAATAGTATCGGTACCCTTGAAATCCTACTTAAGTTTAGTGAAGTGGAAATCAAGATGAGCTTGATGGTGGCTTAGTCTTGGCACCTGCATAACCTCCTCTGTGGTTGCAATCACCAGGCAGGCTAGGGCGTAACAATAAATATTGTTTATTCATGATAACCTTATAAAATGTACATTTTATTTTCCTGGCGGTCGCGAGTTTAAACAAATGTTCAGGTAAAATGACGTAAAACCGCTAAACAACTTAATTACATTAAAGGTATATTGTATAATACAGTAAAGATATATTAAAAATATATTAAATAGATGAGACTATATCTTGGCAGATCTGCCTGACAATTCTCTCTAATGTTATTGAAGGCACATTGCATGCATCATGGCTCTTAAGCACTCGTAAAACACCCACAACATGGCTGTATTGGCTACTGTGGTATTTGCACATTCATTGGACATTTCCGATGGCAGAGGTAGTTTGATTTGTTAGAGCCAACGTATTGGTTGCAGTGAAGAGATGTTTTCATGTGTGGATTGAGAGTAGAAGGCTTGCAGGCAGTAATGTATATTTACATATCTATATTAATGAAAGGCAGTCACAATGCAGAGTTATTCCGGGCAAATCATAAACCAGCTGTAAAGTGAAGTGCGTTGTTGCTTGTGTTGACACAGGGAGATACGTTCATCCAACAGTTAAATGCACCTTCCTGTCGTAAGTGCTTCGCCGGTTATGTGTACAAATCATTGATTTACACTTATCAGAAGTTTAGTTAATCAGTTTCCATAATTTACATATAATAATTATCCACAATAAATAGCATTGTTGATGCCAGTAAACTGATACTAAAATATACATGACAAATATTTTTTTGGTAATGTGGATATTTGAATAAAAATTGCGTTCACAATTTAACTTATTTACTACTACGACTATTATACTAAATAGTCATATGATCAAGTTGCATGTTTCTTTCACTGGCAAATTTCACCATAATTATCATTAATTCTCAATAATAGTTGCATGTTCACATGTTTGTACGAATGTGTGATTTGCATTGTCAGATGTTCGCAGAAATGTTCTTGTCTGTTTCCACCCTTAACAATGGCTGGCTGTTTTTGGCAGACAGCCAAGAGTATTAATATTCAACAGCTACACAGGCCTGAACAATCTGATTGTATTACTCGGAATGTTTCTGGCATTATCGGCTTTTGCAGGGGCAATTGAATATAAATGTGTGGGCATAAGATGTGCCCACATAACTGAATATGCCCACGTAATAAATTATTGCCTCAGACACAGTGAGGCCAAGCCCACCTTCAAAAGAGGCCGTGCCACAAATACCACACATTCCACCATACCATCACTTGTCATAGAAATGACCACACTCCTTGCCACAAACATCAACACAAACACCAAACCATTATATACAACCCTTGCCACGGACACAACACCACAGCCTTTGTTAACACAACCATAATTCTTTCCAAAAACAAATGTTTTTCTTTCTACAAAGACCAGTATTACATCACTTGAAAAATTTGATATCACTCCTTGCCACAAACACATATCTTGACACAAAACACATCTTTTGACATAAACACCACCAACAGTCTTTATATCACAAAGAATACTACATCCCTTGCCACAAACAACACTTCACACCTTGCCACAAACAACACTACATCCCCTGCCACAAACAACACAAATAACACTACATCGAGTGCCACAAACAGCACTGCATCCACTGCCACAAACAGCACTGCATCCACTGCCACAAACAACATTACATCCATTGCCACAAACAACACTACATCCACTGCCACAAACAACACTACATCCACTGCCACAAACAGCACTGCATCCACTGCCACAAACAACACTACATCCATTGTCACAAACAACACTACATCCTTTGCCACAAACAACACTACATCCTTTGCCACAAACAACACTACATCCCTTGCCACAGACAACACTACATCCATTGTCACAAATAACACTACATCCTTTGCCACAGACAACACTACATCCCTTGCCACAAACAAAACTGCATACACTGCTACAAACAACACTACATCCACTGCCACAAACAACACTACATCCACTGCTACAAACAACACTACATCCACTGCCACAAACAACTCTACATCCATTGCCACAAACAACATTACATCCTCTGCCATAAACAACTCTACATCCACTGCCACAAACAACACTACATCCCTTGTCACAAACAACACTACATCCCTTGTCACAAACAACACTACATGCCTTGCCACAAACAACACTACATCCCTTGCCACAAACAAAATTGCATCCACTGCTTAAAACAAACTACACCTCTTGCCATAAACATTTCTACATCCACTGCCTCAAACAACACCACATCCCTTACCACAAACAACACTACATCCACTGCTACAAACAACACTACATCCACTGCTACAAACAACTCTACCATCCATTGCCACAAACAACATTACATCCCTTGTCACAAACAACACTACATCCACTGCCACAAACAACACTACATCCCTTGTCACAAACAACACTACATCCCTTGTCACAAACAAAACTACATCCCTTGCCACAAACAACACTACATCCCTTGCCACAAACAAAACTGCATCAACTGCTTAAAACAAACTACACCTCTTGCCATAAACATTTCTGCATTCACTGCCACAAACAACACTACATCCCTTGTCACAAACAACACTACATCCCTTGCCACAAACAACAGTACATCCCTTGTCACAAACAACACTACATCCATTGCCACAAACAACACTACATCCCTTGCCACAAACAACTCAACATCCATTGCCACAAACAACACTACATCCCTTGCCACAAACAACACTACATCCCTTGCCACAAACAACACTACATCCCTTGTCACAAACAACACTACATCCATTGCCACAAACAACACTACATCCCTTGCCACAAACAACTCAACATCCATTGCCACAAACAACACTACATCCCTTGTCACAAACAACACTACATCCCTTGCCACAAACAACACTACATCCTTTAAGCTACAGACAAATAACACCTTTTTACATCCCTTTAAGCACAAACAAACTGTATACACTGCTAAGCAAACAACACTAAGCATCTACTGCTATAAACAAATGCTCACATCCTTTTGCTACTAAACCACACCTTTTACATCCACTGCCACAAACAATTCTAAGCATCCAATGCCACAAACAACATTTTCATCCTTGTCACAAACAACACTACATCCCTTTGCTACAAACAACAGTACATCCCTTTGTCACAAATAACACTAAGCATCCATTAAGCTACAAACAAATACCTTTTTCACATCCCTAAAGCTACAAACAACTCAACATCCATTGCTACAAACAACACCTACATCCCTTGCTACAACAACACTACATCCCTTGCCACAAACAACAGTACATCCCTTGTCACAAACAACACTACATCCCTTGCCACAAACAACACTACATCCCTTGCCACAAACAACTCTACATCCATTGCCACAAACAACACTACATCCCTTGTCACAAACAACACTACATCCCTTGCCACAAACAACACTACATCCCTTGTCACAAACAACACTACATCCCTTGTCACAAACATCACTGCATCCTTTGCCACAAACAACACTACATCCCTTGCCACAGACAACACTACATCCATTGTCACAAATAACACTACATCCTTTGCCACAGACAACACTACATCCCTTGCCACAAACAAAACTGCATACACTGCTACAAACAACACTACATCTACTGCCACAAACAACACCACATCCTTTGCCACAAACCACACTACATCCACTGCTACAAGCAACACTACATCCACTGCCACAAACAATTCTACATCCAATGCCACAAACAACATTACATCCTCTGCCACAAACAACTCTACATCCACTGCCACAAACAACACTACATCCCTTGTCACAAACAACACTACATCCCTTGCCACAAACAACACTACATCCCTTGCCAAAAACAAAATTGCGTCCACTGCTTAAAACAAACTACACCTCTTGCCATAAACATTTCTACATCCACTGCCACAAACAACACCACATCCCTTGCCACAAACAACACTACATCCACTGCTACAAACAACACTACATCAACTGCCACAAACAACTCTACCATCCATTGCCACAAACAACATTACATCCCTTGTCACAAACAACGCTACATCCACTGCCACAAACAACACTACATCCCTTGTCACAAACAACACTACATCCCTTGTCACAAACAACACTACATCCCTTGCCACAAAGAACACTACATCCCTTGCCACAAACAAAACTGCATCGACTGCTTAAAACAAACTACACCTCTTGCCATAAACATTTTTACATTCACTGCCACAAACAACACTACATCCCTTGTCACAAACAACACTACATCCATTGCCACAAACAACACTACATCCCTTGCCACAAACAACTCTACATCCATTGCCACAAACAACACTACATCCCTTGCCACAAACATCACTACATCCCTTGCCACAAACAACACTACATCCCTTGTCACAAACAACACTACATCCCTTGCCACAAACAACACTACATCCCTTGTCATAAACAACACTACATCCCTTGTCACAAACATCACTGCATCCCTTGCCACAAACAACACTACATCCCTTGTCACAAACAACACTACATCCCTTGCCACAAACAACATTACATCCCTTGTCACAAACAACACTACACCCCTTGCCACAAACATCACTACATCCCTTGCCACAAACAACACTATATCCCTTGCCACAAACAACATTACATCCCTTGTCACAAACAACACTACATCCCTTGCCACAAACATCACTACATCCCTTACCACAAACATCACTACATCCCTTGTCACAAACAACACTACATCCCTTGTCACAAACAACACTACATCCCTTGCCACAAACAACACTACATCCCTTGCCACAAACAACACTACATCCCTTGCCACAAACAACTCTACATCCATTGCCACAAACAACATTACATCCACTGCCACAAACAACACTACATCCCTTGCCACAAACAAAACTGCATCCACTGCTTAAAACAACACTACACCTCTTGCCATAAACATTTCTACATTCACTGCCACAAACAACACTACATCCCTTGTCACAAACAACACTACATCCCTTGTCACAAACAACACTACATCCCTTGCCACAAACAACACTACATCCCTGGCCACAAACAACACTACATCCCTTGCCACAAACAACACTACTTCCCTTGTCACAAACAACACTACATCCCTTGTCACAAACAACATTACATCCCTTGCCACAAACAACACTACATCCCTTGTCACAAACAACACTACATCCCTTGCCACAAACAACACAACATCCCTTGCCACAAACAACACTACATCCCTTGTCACAAACAACACAACATCCCTTGCCACAAACAACACTACATTCACTGCCACAAACAACACTACAACCCTTGCCACAAACAACACTACATCCCTTGTCACAAACAACGCTACATCCCTTGCCACAAACAACACTACATCCCTTGCCACAAACAACACTACATCCCTTGCCACAAACAACACTACATCCCTTGTCACAAACAACACTACATCCCTTGCCACAAACAACACTACATCCCTTGCAACAAACAACAATACATCCCTTGTCACAAACAACACTACATCCCTTGCCACAAACAACACTACATTCACTGCCACAAACAACACTACATCCCTTGCCACAAACAACACTACATCCCTTGCCACAAACAACACTACATTCCTTGCCACAAACAACACTACATTCACTGCCACAAATAACACTACAACCCTTGCCACAAACAAAGCTATGCCCCATGCCATAAATACCAACTCATTCCTTGTCGCAATGCACTGTCCACTGTGGTCAGTGTCCACTAAAGCCCTGTGCAGGCTGGAAATCTGAGTCTGCATATTTTGCCATATCTTGGCCCACAACCTGCCCCATTCCGCAGTAACTTGGCTCGCAACCCACCCCACCTGCAGTAATTAGTTAAAAGTCAGCCCCCACCCGCCCCGCAACTCACAACAGATGACATGAAATAATTTAAAATATATCATCTTTATTAATCATTGTTGTTTACAATATTAACATGCTGAATTATATACAAAATATGGCTATTTGATCATCTTTAACCATATCGTATCATTCACTTAAGGCTGCTGTTGACGAGCAAAATGAGTTACAGAAGTCAGCCCGCAGTAGCTCGCATGTAGAAATTACTAGCCCGCAGATCGCCCCGCACCACAGTAACCTGGCCCACAGCCCGTCCCGCACAAAGTGAAACTTAACCCGCACCGCAACATATTAAAAAATCCAGCCCGCAGGCTAAAACCCGCCCCGCGCAGAGCTTTAGTGTCCACTGTGGTGTGTGTCCACTGCGGTCAGTGTTCACTGTGGTCAGGGTCCATTGTGCGGGCCTGTCACAAGACTCACCCAGCCTCTGTTCTACCGGGAAGTATTGTCTGGCAGAGGAAGATTGGATGCACTGGATGTTTTCTTCTAGGAAATATCTTACTAGCTCCTTGAACTGCCTATACTTGTAACTGTGCACTCTACTCTGTCTGTTGTCACCATTGGCAATATGGGAGTGACATCACAGACAGGTGATCCTTTGTGATGACGCTGTCATCATCATCAGCCTTATGGTCATCATCATTAATCTACCTTCTAATTATCACTGCAGCCTGCAACCTGACCATGTTCCTGGAGACATCTCTTTATCCAGGAAGCCAAGCAGAAGGTCACATGCAGGCCTTATTCATGGTGGTCAACTTGCATTCTTAGAAAGTAACACCTAGAATACTATATCTCAATAGGATAGTCCACTCGGCTCATATCGACCGGCATTCGTTTGATCCAGCAAAAGTGGCAGCATCTACGTAAATGCGTACTAGCAACACCGTTCAGCTGGTTTTGACAGCTTGATCAACAGTGGCCTGCATCTCTTGTTTTGCTCAGTTTGCATATGATAGTGGTCTGTCTGGATTAATGTACATTCAAAACATTCTTCAAGTGGAATTTTTCAAAAGTGGTATTCACGAAACATTTACGATGCGAATATTTGCAAAATGTAGCGTATATCTCATCATAAAGCTGCACCAACACAAAAGGTCACGTAATGTTTGTGGTAGTGCATTTGGCTGGAGATTTATTTATTATTTGGTCTTAACAACGTCGCCAAAATGTATTTGTAAATTGTGTGTGATTCAATGACACAGGTGTGTGTTTGTCAGTTGTATTGACCACAGTAACTGCCTAAATACTGTCTTTGAAAGCAGCCCCCACACCTATGCACTAGCCAATGATAAAATGTCAACAAGCGGGACCAGCCAATAAAAGGGACCGATTAGTAATACTATATTTAATGCACTCTCCTATTAATTATAATATTCTTGATTTTAGTGCATGCAATATAATTAGGATTTATATAGGCACGTTTAACTACACTTTAACCACAATTTCTGGTATTTCAAGATGCTACTTTATTGCAGACATGAATGCGATGGCATAAAAATGCATATATTCCAAAACAATTTTTTTAAATCGCACTATTTCTTTATAAAAAACATTTAAAAAGTCCTGGATGTGCTTATATGATGAATATTATTACATAATATGCAGCATGCATATTTATACCCAAAAAAACAAGTCCAGTGTAGATTGAATTAGGCCAACTTAATGACATGCAATTTTATTAATCATTGCGAATAATTGTGTAAACATCCATAATCAAGTGTCAAATAATCACAGCAAGCATGCCGGCCTCTGACTGCTAATTTCACAAAATAGATATAATTCGCAAATGTATTGAGTGCGACAACCCTTGATAACAGTATTATGACTACTAACTAAATTACTACTGGCTAATAATGTTCAATTCACCACATGGGTGGGGGTCATTTCGCCTACCATATTAACTACTATATAAGAACATCAACTTATTTCCGCCCTAAAAACCCTGTGTACACCATTCGTTTGAGGAGAAACCCTAATGGCAAAACCTTGTTAACTGTGCAGGGAAAATGGTAGTACCTTCAGCCATTAAATATCAATATTAAATATATTCATATATCTTCATTGATCAAGTCTGACCATATCATGTGCCAAAACAATTTGGACATGGTTCATAAGTATCAACCTGGCTTAACGATATCATGCACCCAACAAGCACAATATTCCCCACTACCTGTGTAGGGACGCGTCTGAGCCATTTCTCTCCTCGCACACATTTACGTAGATGGTGCCACTTTCGCTGGAAGAACGGTCGATATGAGCCGAGTGGGCTATTCTATTGAGATATTGTATTCTTGGTAACACAAGCCCACACTAGCAAGAGTAAAACAAAACTTGCGCCTATTGTCAACATGACGAACAAATTGATTGGCCATGGTCTGAGACAGCAGTCCAGCTTATGTAGTGGATAAAAGAAAAGCTACTCAATTATTCTATAATCCTGTCCATCCTCTGAACGCAGCTTTCCAGAAACTTCCATCAGGGAAACGTTTAAAGCTACTGTTAGCAAGAAAAAACTTTTTAAGAATATTTTTTGCCCTCTGCCATTTTAATCTGAAATCTTTAATCTCAAAGTGTTTTATTAATTGTATGTGTATAACCAGCATGATTGCTATCTGCCTGCGTTAAAGTGATCTCCTCTGCCAGGAAGCTCTTGTATATATGTGTGGTAAGTGTGAGTGACAGGCAGGTGTTGGGGAGGGAAGAATTCTGGGAGATTCAGAAGGTAGTTGTGTGTTCTCTTGCATTCAAGACATCAGATAGTCGGTTGTGGGCAACAGGGTGTAGCTGGAAGATACTGGATAATTCATCCTTATGGGGTAACTTGGTGCTGGTAACAGCCGGCATGGAGTCATTGCTGTGTTGCAAGTCAACATGTCCCTAGTTTATGTATAGAATTGGGAGAACTAATTGTGGATGGATGCATGGATGCGTGGATGCATGGATGTATGGATGCGTGGACACTCAGATGCATGTTACTATTTATAATGGACCAGTCACAAACAATTAATCTTTAATGACTATGTTTCTTCTTCTTATGATTAGCTCATCACTCTGTGTTAGCTAGAATATTGTTGACCTTTGTTTTCACAGTTATACATGTTATACAGATACCTCCTGTGTGGGATTGTTTTACTTCCCCTGGGGTAGACACCAGGCAGCAGGGACCAATGACTTATAGTGTCTCTACCAAAAATATCAGCAACATGAAACATTAGGATTTTAGGGGGGTCAAAATATCATAACAGAAAAATGGATGCGGGTCCAAATTTAATATGATATTTGGACCTGCGGGTCCAAATATCATTGTAAAATATGGACCCCCAACCTATGAGATTAGTGAGTGCCCAAATGTGTGCATATTTGGATTTGGTTTCATGGGTCCGTGAAATATGGACCCCACCTATGAGATTAATGAGTGCCCAAATGTGTACATATTTGGACTCATGGGTCCAAATATCAGTGAAATATGGACCCCCAGCCTAAGAGATTAGTGAGAGCTCAATACTTGTATCCCCTTTTTAAAAAGTTTAATATATTTGGACCCTCGGGTCCAAATATCATAGTAAAATATGGACCCCCCACCTATGAGATCAGTTAGTTCCCAAATGTCAGGACTGAGTTTATATAGAGAAGCAAACAATCACTTGATTAATAAATTCAATCTTACATTGCTCTGTCACATTTATTCAGACTGCAATTGATCCATGGACTGATAAGCAGCCTATAAGAAAATCCTTGGGACGTAGCTTACTACAATAATATGTAGAAATACTGGTACACTAAACTAAATCAAAGGCTTCTGAGCCAGCCATAAGATGAACTGTGAAGAAATCCTTATATGAACGGTCCAAATATCTTAATAAAATCTCTCTTGCAGGTGCAAATTTCATATGAGGTTTGGACCCAGGATTTATATAAAACTATAGCCCAAAAAGCAGATTACAATCATTGGGATATAGATTACTATGATAATATTTGGCTATGAAATCTTTGACATGTTACTTGACATTTGGGAGGGCGGGTACTTTTATCATAGGGTGGGTCCATGTGTCATGATGATATTTGGGCCCGTTGGTCCAAATTTCATATGATACACTGTATTTGGACCCGCAGGTCCAAATATCACCGGGTCCATATTTTATATGACACTGGTTCCTTTGATGGACAGTCCAGCACTGTAACTACTTGACCACCTCTTCCCACTTGCTCATGTAATCACAGAAGTTGTATCTACTTTCCAAAGGAGACACACCACACATGATGACTTGCCAAGGTACACACACGTCTGTGACAACATAACCATCTTGTTTTCTGTAATGGTTGTTGATTATGCAACAGTGTGCCATTTATCTTTACACTAGTAATGATTACTAATGATTGCTTGACCACTGCCCAAGAGAAATACAGCTACTGAATAATTAACCTAAATCTTATGTGATCACCAAATCACATGACCCAACTAAATAATTAACTATAAGTAAATTATAGTAAATGTCAGGTTTTGTAATAGATGCCACTGTTTAAGTTAATGTAACAATTCCACCTAAACAGTAACATTCTGGTGTGCATTAACAAATAACCATCTAACCATCAACATTGTATGTTGTGTGTTGTCAATGTTACTAATGGTGCCATTGATCAGAGATCACAAACTAAATGCATGATTTTGGTAAATCCTTTACATAACTCAGTATTACCGGTACTCTCTATTGATGTCTGAAATTTCACAAAAAAATTGCAAGTGAAATGTTTCAGACATTTAACAGTGCAGTAATTCCATCCATTCTCTAGTAAAGTCTCATGTCATCTCGCCAGCTAGGTCCATTTTTTTGGACAAAACTAAACATTTTGACTCACTAAAATCCACTGACATTTGTATGTAAGTTTTTCACTAACAATTCTGTTGAATTTATCAGTGCGTAAAATGTTACTACACAAATATCTGAACCTTGCTTTGACAGTTGATTGTGTGCAAGGGGTATTTACTCTTACCAAAGGGTAAATACTGTGGTCACTGTTGTCCAGGACCCAGAGTGGGTATAGCTAGAAGGACCCAAGTTAGCCATTGATGCTGTCAGAGTTGTCCTGCCAAAAACCATGCCCTGATAATGAAGGGGTCGTACCAGCAGCGTGACTATTGTGGATAGTCTTAGTATTGCGTTAGTGCATCAACTATTATGATATTTTAGCAATAGCGTTATGAACTAGCAAGTATATTCCCAAACCATAATGTTAGGGCGACACCATTGTGTGGCCTTAAAAACAGTTCCCAAAAAGTTGAATCTACGCTGTGGGCAATGATTGTTGATGTTAGATTGGTAAGTAAGTAAAATGAACAAAATTAAATTGAAAAGCACATTTACGAGTTTACCTTGTTTTTTGTGTGTCGCAGGTAACCCTGCTGATTTGTTTTAGTATCGATAGTTCAATGTACTATCGGCGATAACTATTGATAGTTAAATTTACTATTGAGAGAACATTGGTATCACATCAGCTGTGGCAGTGTATCATAGTTTGATGTGTTGTTACTCTTCTAGATACTAGTATTGTATAAGGCATTTTATTATAAATGAGGCTAAGTGAACCAGGGGCTAAACTCTCGTCTCCTCATGACGTCAGTCTTGTGTCATATTGTATTGTTACGATGTCATGCAATAGACTGCACACATGTGACACGAACTGAAAATGTTAAGCTATACCTGGCTAGGTGTACTGAATATTTTCAGAGAAATATGTCGGTGGTAAATATTTCATACCTCACTTTTCATGAGAGTAAACATGTTGCACGATTAAGCAGCATTGTCTAATCATCCTTTGGGAAACTAGATTGATGAATGGTGAGTTTGCCTGAGGTATGACTGAGAATGAACTGAGTGCTTATGGTCATATTCAATCATCATTACACTGTCCAAGTCACGCTCTCATTTGTTACACAACTGCAAAGAAATTAACCCCATTTTTGTAGTGACGTCAATAGACCCTCACTTAGTTGTCTACTCCCATGCATTTGGCAGCAGTCCAAGTTTCTATTATAGTGTGACAGCTTTCTTGTGGCTACTGGAAAATCATGTATAATAAACCTGAGAGGTGGAATTCTGGGAAGTTGATGAGATGCGAATTTTGCATGCAGCTATTGTTTGATGAGCAGGTTTTAACTGTGAAATGTTATCATTTGCCTGTCAGTGAGATTAACTCTAACAGTCGTCTGCAGGTAGTAAAGTCACTAATAACCATAATGATTCCTAGAAACAGCACATCTATGGCTGGATGTGCGCTTCTCTGAATCATTATGGTTGTTAATGGCTCGAGGTGGTGTCATTTGGAATTGTCATTGATGACGGTAAACGTGTGTTCTTTCTGCAAGCATCAGCAATCATCTCTACAAAATACTGACCCAATTAAAATATATTTCGTTTTATGAGCAAAAACAAATAAAATGATATTCAAGTATTCGTTGCAGGATCAAATAAATTAAACTATGTATACCTGTAGCAGTTAAACATAAAAAATGGCAGCAAAATTTACAAGGCAAGCAAGATTGTGTTCAAAATGGCATCTGAAAATGCTGTCCTAAATTTAACAACCCTTAAAATAAACGTCCACAATTTTAAGTTCTGAGTGGTGCCAACACCAAGTGGTGCCAAAACCGAGTGGTACCAACACTGAGTGGTGCCAACACTGAGTAATTCCAACTCTTTGTTTTGTGAATCTCATGTTTATCCATCATAAAACAAGTCTCACTGTGTGTTACCTCATAACAGAAATCCATGAGATTGCAAATGGACTCATATCATCTACATTCACTGGTGTGTCTTGTACAATCAGAAGGATCTCACCGGGCAAACTGGCATACATCGATTGGATCTCGTGCAACTCTGATGTAGAATTTTTTCTATTACTAAATGTGGCTCTGCATATGGCCACGCATATCTAGTGAGGCAAAAAGACTTGGTAAAACTACACTAAGCCATAAGGAATGGCAGTAAGACCAACACATTTCATAACATCCATAACACTTAAGGATATACCGTATACACTGGACTAATTATTGGCGTGACCTGCAGTATTGATTCACAAGTAAATAAATATGAGAGCCATCACTGACAAATATTAAGACATGCGTGTTTGCTGCGACCTTTATTGAATCTTAAAAGCCGACATAACCTGTGGTGGAAAATGCAATTAAGAAATTCATTAAGTCGAATGTAGTCAATTACTTGGAGGTGTTTGGTCAAGATCAGTAATGCACGACTAGCTTGACCAAACGTTGACCACATTAGTCTAACTTGATTTCCTCACACATCAGATGACTACTGGCATTACTAATAATTTCATTGCTCAAACTGGTTTCTTCTGGCTTACTCTCTAACTTCACTCTATAACAAACCACTTTGAAACAGACGACTTTCACCATATGACATTAAAGGAAAGTAATACTAGAGAAAGTCTGGCTGCGAGGACCTACATACAGAGTCATGATAGGCAATCAGCCAGATTGTCTATAGGGACAGATAGGGTGCAGTGTCTTGTTAGACAATCAGCCTGATTGTCAATAGGGACAGATAGGGTGCAGTGTCTTGTTAGGCAATTAGTCAGATTGTCAATAGGGACAGATATGGTTCAGTTTCCTATTGAGCAATCAGCCTGATTGTCAATAGGAACAGATAGGGTGTAGTGTCTTGTTAGGCAATCAGTCAGATTGTCAATAGGGACAGATAGGGTGCAGTTTCCTATTAGGCAATCAGCCAGATTGTCAATAGGGACAGATAGGGTGTAGTGCCAGGTTAGACAGTCAGTACGATTGTCAGTGGGGATAGATAGGGTGCAGTGTCCCATTAGGCAATTGGCCAGATTGTCAATAGGGACAGACAGGGTGTAGTGCCAGGTGTCATGTTTAGCAGTCAGCCAGATTGTCAATAGGGACAAATAGGGTACAGTGTCATAATAGGCAGTCAGCAATATTGTCAATAGGAACAAATAGGATGCAGTATCATGTTAGGCAGTCAGACAGATTGTCAGTAGTAATAAACAAGGAGTAGTGTCATGTTAGAGACAGATAGAGAGAACTGCTGTGTTAGACACAGGTAGGGAATAGTGTTGTGTTAGAGACAGCTAGAGAGTCGTGTCATGTTAGAGACAGCTAGAGAGTAGTGTCATGTTAGAGACAGCTAGAGAGTAGTGTCATGTTAGAGACAGCTAGAGAGTAGTGTCATATTAGAGACAAATAGAAAGTAGTGTCATATTAGAGACAGCTAGAGAGTAGTGTCATGTTAGAGACAGCTAGAGAGTAGTGTCATATTAGAGACAGATAGAGAGTTGTGCCGTGTTAGAGACAGATAGCAAGTAGTGCCATGTTAGAGACAGGGACCAGTGGCATGTTAGAGACAGACAGGGAGTAGTGCCATGTTAGAAACAAATAGGGAGTAGTGTCGTGTTAGAGACAGATAGGAAATAGTGTCGCATTAGTGACAGATAGGGAGTGGTGCCGTGTTAGTGACAGATAGGGAGTGGTGCCATGTTAGAGACAGATAGGGAGTGGTGATATGTTAGAGACAGATAGGGAGTGGTGCCATGTTAGTGACAGATAGGGAGTGGTGCCATGTTAGAGACAGATAGGGAGTGGTGATATGTTAGAGACAGATAGGGAGTGGTGCCGTGTTAGTGACAGATAGGGAGTGGTGCCATGTTAGAGACAGATAGGGAGTGGTGATATGTTAGAGACATATAGGGAGTGGTGCCATGTTAGTGACAGATAGGGAGTGGTGCCATGTTAGAGACAGATAGGGAGTGGTGATATGTTAGAGACAGATAGGGAGTGGTGCCGTGTTAGTGACAGATAGGGAGTGGTGCCCTGTTAGTGACAGATAGGGAGTGGTACCATGTTAGTGACAGATAGGGAGTGGTGATATGTTAGGCAGTCTGACAGGTTGTTAACTGAGACAGATAGGGTGTTTGTTAGAACTAGTCAGTGACATTGTCAACTTATTAGTGTTCTGTTGTAATAACTGTGAGTACTGTCGTTTGGAAAGAAATGAGAATAGCGTCTATTTACACCACACATGCAAATCATAAAAACTCTATACGGCAACAAATACCATTAATTAATGTGTAGTTTTTATTAATATTTAAATAAACAAAAATATGCTTTATGTGCCACTGAATTTTGCTTCCTGTCCTGTGGGTAGTCATTTTGGAATGCCACAAGAAAATCAGTTCAATAAATATTCATATGGCAACAAAAAAATTAAATTTATAAATATGTAGTTTTTACTAATAAATAAATAATTGCATAAAAAAATTGTGCTTAATGAGCCACTGTGAATGTTGAAAACAACCAACAAAATTTACATTCAAAATGTGTGTAAGAAATATTTATTAAGATTGCCATCCAGAAAATGAACTCTATATGACAGGTGGACCAGGAAACCTTTTGGCTTTTCGAGAGTCTAATACTTTTTATCTACGTGTATCCTGCCATTTTAAGATATGTGTCGATTTTACTTTTAAGCATATTCGTGCTACTAGCACCAACACAATCAGGAGATAATCTGTTCCAATCATTTACAGTCCTTTGTGAGAATGAGAACTTTCTTATATCTAATCTACACTGCTCTTTTACTAAGTAACTTCATGTCCTCTGGTCCTTCCATCTTTCTTAACTGAGAAAAAAATATTTCTATCAATATTTTCATAACCATTCAATATTTTAAACACTTATCTGATCTCCTCTCAATCTCCTGGTCTCTAGTGTTGTTAAACCACATTCTTTTAGACATATTTTGTAACTAAGATCCCTCAGTTTTGGTATCGTTTTAGTTGCTCTCCTCTGTACTCTTTCTAGCATATCTATGTCCTTCCTGCGATATGGCCTCCACGCTTGAATACAATATTCTAAATTAGGCCTGTTTTGTACAGCAGTATTATTAGCTCTTTTTCCTTATCCGTTATATTTCGCCTAATTAATCCAAGGATTTTATTTCCCTGTGAAGCGGCAATACTGCACTGCTCTGAAACCTTCATATCAGCACTAATGGTTAACCCTAGGTCCTTTTCTTTTACAGTAGTACTTAGTACAGAACCTCCCATTGTATGTTCTACATCTTCGTTCCCATGTTCTGTGTGGAAGCATTTACATTTCCCAAAACTGAACAACATTTGCCATTTTTCAGACCATTTTATCAACCTGTCAAGATCATCTTGTAAATGCTGTCTATCACCATCATGTTTAATCCTTCAAACAATTTTGTATCATCTGCAAATTTCAACACCTTGCTTGTTATATCATCGTCCAAATCATTGATATATATTAAGAATAATATAGGTCCCAGTACTGATCCCTGTGGTACCCCACTCAAAACTGATTCCAAATTTGAAGTCTCCCCATCAACTACTACCCGTTGTCTTCTGTCAATTAGCCATTTTCTATCCAGTTAATTAAACCATTTCCTATGTCATGGGCCTTTAGTTTAAGCAGTAATCTTTTATGTGGTACTTTGTTGAAAACTTTCTGAAAAACTAAGTAGATGATATTTACTGGTGATCCCTCGTATACCCATTTAGTGATAACTTCCAAAAAAACATTACATATTTGTTAAGCAAGGGCTTAACAAGTTATGTTTAACAAGAAAATCCACCATGTGATCTTTAATAAGTCTTTGTAATAATTTGCAAATCACTGATGTTAAACTCACTGGTCTGTAGTGCTCTGACTTGTTTCTGGAACCTTTTTTAAATAACGGTATAATGTTTGCTTTTTTCCATTTTAAAGGAACCACTCCCTCTTCTAATGACAAGTTGAAAACAGTTGCAAGCGGTATACTAATTTGTTCTACAATTTCCAATAGTAGTTTGGGCAGAATCCCATCCACTCCATGTGATTTATTATCCTTCATAGCCCTTATTTTCTTAGCTACCATTCCGGGGTTACAATTAACTGTCCTAAATAGTCTGATTTCGCCCCCTTCAACTTAGCCTCTGGTACTGGCAGTGAACTAATATCTTCCCTGGTAAACACCAAAGTAAAATACTCATTCAGGTCTTCTGCATTAAGAATCCCTCTGATATTATATTTCCAGCACTATCTTCTAGAGGACTGACCTTATCCTGAACTTTCTGTTTGCTCCGAACATATGCATAAAAACTCTTGCTGTCTTGTTTTATATTACAAGCTAATTTTTGTTCATAGCTTCTCTTTGAATTTCTAATTTCAGTTGTAGCTTGGTTTAGTGCTTCTTTCTAAATGTTGTAGTCTTTGTCATTTCCAGTGTGTCTATATGGAAATAGCATGACAGTAGTGTCACTGATTGGAACTTCCTGTCCTTTGAGTAGCCATTATGGTTGTCTTTGTCTTCTTTGGTGGAACACTGCACAAAATCAATTCCTTAAATACTCATCTGATTTACACAGTCCAGGCACCTGACACACATTGAGCATCACATTTTGAACACAGTGTGGCACTGGATGATAATGTAATTTGAATCAGTAGTCACATGTGGTTAGAGCTGTTTCTTTCAATAATTTTTGTAATTTCAAGCACCTCTTTTTATCATAAATCTATTTCCCTTGGTAAAGAAAATGTTACATGCAGTGTTTGCAACAATGTGCACAAATTAAGTTTTTATCACAAAGCTTGTCATGCTAGTCCCAGCAATGATCATTGTAAAAAATAGTTTTTTAAAGTCTGCTGCACAAATAATCTGTTATGTATTTAATGGAAAGCATGTTGAGAGATGTCTATTTACATGGTGTTGATGCGGTTCAGACCTTCATCCAGTAATTTTTCTTCAGTTTGTCAGAATCTCACAATCTACTGTATTTGGCCAAAATCTACCACCCATCCAAAATTTTCAAGTTAAAAATAAATAACCAAACCTTATTTAGAGACTACGGTAGAACCCCCAATGAGGCCACCTTCTCAGAAACAGCCACCATCTTAAAATAGCCACTATCACAAACCGTTTGATTTTTCCATGAAAATCCTTTGTTAGAGTAATTCTGTAAAGTGACCACCCTATTACTCCATAAAGTGGCCATATATAACCGTCTACAACTGCCAATGCACTCCCTCATATCAGCCAATTTAAAAGAAATATCAGTTATTACAGACCTTCATAGAAAATTTATTCTAAATCTAAAAAGTTGTGTACATAGTTTTGCTAGAACTGCTCATTTGTATATGTCTGACAAACCTCTCTAATGAGACCACCTCTTCAATCGGGTCATTTTGTGTATGTCCCTTGGGTGGTTGCTTTAGAAGGATTCTGCTGTATTTGTATTAAACATCTGCCGAAATTGCACTGACTGGAGTAAATATAAACTATAATTGAACAGTGCTCCCCAGTAAACCCTCTCGCATCCTCCCCCTCATTCCCTCTCACAATGATTTGAGTTACCCAGCTTTAGCACATCATTGAAAGCTATTATCAACAAAACAATTGTGTGACATCTGCTACTGACAGTGACATTATGACATCATAAAAACATTTAGCCCCAAGAGAATTCATTTGGCATCTGAGTTATTTAAAGCAGATTAAACGGCAGTGATTGCTACAAAAAGCTGTGTCGTTGTCGTGGCAACGGCAGAATAGATGACAATCTCATTGGTCAGTACTTGTGCAGTATCTTTGGGAGTGTTTTATGTTGTGGTACTGTGGGATCTCTGTCATAAAGGTCTCATTACTTTAGTGGTGTAGCCAGCAGCACTGATAGCACATCCATGTGATTGTGTTAGATTCAAAGTGGAGAGGCTGATGGTTTGGAATACTCTCAACTCTCACAGATTTGATCTCTACTCTTTGTCTCTCCAGCTCCGTGTGGTACTCACGTTGGTTTGATGCTGGGGACTGTTCCACTACAACAACAGACTCATAAGGAAAATCCATTGTTAAATTTAAAGAGCAAAAACTGCCACCATACATACCACCAAGGACATTATTTCAGTGACACACTGGCAAAACCACCAAGGACATTATATCCGTGACACTGGCAAAACCACCATGGATATTATTTCCATGACACACTGGCAAAACCACCAAGGGCATTATTTCCGTGACACACTGGCAAAACCACCAAGGACGTTATTTCCGTGACACACTGGCAAAACCACCTAGGACATTATTTCCATGACACACTGGCAAAACCACCAAGGACGTTATTTCCATGACACACTGGCAAAACCACCAAGGACTTTATTTCCGTGACACACTGGCAAAACCACCAAGGACATTATTTCCGTGACACACTAGCAAAAGTTTTCCCATCATGCATCCCGGTGTTGACAGTTTTCAGTTTATAAAATCACTGCTAAGGGAAAAAGTGATTTTAAAAGCCAAACCGGGCCTATGAGGTCATAAGAATGTTAGTGATATTTCTCTCCATCCATCACTGATAGCAATTCACCGCCATCTCCAAGAATCCTCTCAAGCTGATTGTATAAACCTTCACCAATTTTATTTGTTGTTGTTATTATCATTATATATCAAGTATTGTATTTGTTATTCATCATCCATCCCAGTTTCTGGAAGAACCAAGAGAGAATGAATGTTATTCAAAGATTGACAACATTAACAAAATTATTTACACATTGTAGAAGCATTATGCCTCGACATTGTTGATAATTCAGATAAAAAGATAACAATTTGTAACATCTACAGACCCCCCACAACAACAACAACCACGCCTCGATTGAACTATTCGTGCAGGTATTCAATCCTATACTCGTAGACATAAACAAAAGTGCCAGAAATGTAATATTAACAGGCGACTTCAACATAGATCTTTTGAAACTTAACTCAAATGAAAAATTCCAAGAATTCTATGATTCTCTGTCTAAAATAGACCTCCTGCCTGTTATAACTCTTCCCACAAGAATGTCAAGCAGAAATGCAACACTGATTGACCAAATATACTGTAAATCACCAAACCCTCTTACCAAAGCAGATAGTGGCATATTGGCTACAAAAATCTCTGATCACATGGCAATGTTTGCTGCACTTAATTTCAATATCATTAAAACATATACTGTAACTAATAAAATTAGCACGAGATCATTTACTGGGAGAAACATTCCTGGTTTTACCAACGAATTAGGAAATATAAACTGGCATCAAGTCTTTGATCACACTCTAACAACAGATCCACTCATATTGTATGATAACAAATTCTCCACCAGGCTAGAGGAGATAATGAACAATCATTTCCCATTGAAAGATGTTAAGTTTAATAAATACAAACACAAGAAGTCAAAATGGATGACTTATGATCTCCTAACTAACATAAAAAAGCGAGATAAACTATACATGGAAGTACACAAGACAAATTCTAATTCAAGCATAAACAAACTAAAATCAACAGAGTTAGACAATATAACAAAGGAAGTAAGGAGACTAAAACGTAAAGAAAAGGCTGCTTATTACAACCTACAATTTAGTAAATAAAGGAACGACATAAAAAAACATGGGAAAACATAGCTGGTGTTATCCAAAAATCAAAAATACAGAAACAACTACCGACATATTTCAATGTAAATGAAACCAAGATAACAGATAAAAAAGAATTAGCAACACAATTCAACAATTCTTCATAAATATCGGAATAATTTCTCACAAAACTATAACTGTGATATCCAAATTAAACAAACTAATACAATATACTGCTGCCTTTGTATCAGATATACTATACCACATCTGCTTCAAGAAAACTTTCTTCCACAAATTGCCTTGGAAAAAATTAACACCCATTCATATCAAGGCTTTGTAAGTTATTGCAAAACATATCATAAGTAAATATGACACGGAATGTGACACCAATAACTGCAACATCTGTAAACAGAATATACCAGCTGAAGCTTAGAAATTATTAATTTTCCTATCTAAATTTTAATTGTACTTTACTGTTATTTAGGATTTTTTCTATATTTTATCTTTACTTCTCTGTAATTATTGCATCATACCAGTGATAATTTGTTTTACATTCTAATCACACTCATACACATGTTAGAAAATTAAAATAAGGCATTTACATTGTTGACACTATTATGTAGTATTAGTTTTGTTAGATCTATTAGCACTGTTATATGTGCACTGTTATATGTGTTGTTTGTAAATGGTAGCATTAACTATGACTACTACAGGTAGCATTAACTATGACTACCCGGTAGTACTACTAGACCACAATCACTATGAATTGTATTCATAGAGACATAGGGAGGCCTGTACGATAGCGATCTCTCAGGTCTTAGTGTAGGCCTCCCTGGATCATCCAAACTGCAAAGTATGTACAAACTGTTTCTTTTACTATGTATGTATGATGATCTAACAAAAATAAACTTCATCTGTTGTACAATATAAATCAATCTAAATGAAACTGTTTGAGCATACAGCCTGTCTGCTAAATTACACTGTGCATTTATTAAGTAATGGTCAGTCTAATCTAGCAGACAGTGTGGTCAGACAATGGCTGGACAATGGTACACTGGGCCTACTTTGGCTGACATCATCAGTGTAGAGGAGAATGTTGTGGGCTGTTAAATGGTGCTTGGCCTTAGCAGCAACATCTCATTTAGGAGCCATTACCTTGCAGCTAGTATTTATCATGCTGAAGGCGGGAGTGACAAAGCAATATTGGTGTTGTGATTTATTGAGACATTTGGATTGCATTATGTATGATTGCTGTTAGTGTCAAGTGCAGGCAACAACACTGGCTGCAATGTGTTCAGTTCTTTCAGGTCAGGCAAACATTGGTCTTCTTTTCTGCCACACTTGTCACCTCGCATCTGGACAGGCCACATTGTGTGGTCGAAATCTCTGTTTTTGACATGAAAATCTGTGTAAATCCATATTACCAGGTAGTCTTTTCATTGGTTAAGCGGGCTATTTCACTGCTATTCCAATTGAGTGTGACCAAGTACCAGGTTATGAACTATACCTACATCAAACAAACCTTGCCTCATTCGGTTGGAAACCTTCCTAGCATGAAGAATATTTCATCTCCAACTGCAGTAAATAAAAAATGTTGTTTAAATTAATACTCGTGCAGCTAACACAAGAAAATACATAAGTTATGATTTTTGCATTTGACATAAATACATATCAAAATGGTATATATTCTTACAAGTATTGACAAAAATATTTGTTGTAGGCAGGAAATCTGCATACAGTGAGTTATCTGCTCATATGCTGTGTCAGTTTCATCATAAACATTTCTTTTGACTGAATTCAACTTCTACCTAAAACACAACCACAAGCAATAAATGTTAACAAATAGTGTGTGAACACTCAAATCAATAACTGTGAACATTCTCTGACAGCAATGCAAATGAACCGCACATCCAGTCTTACTTGATAATTGTGTTTGTGTGTGCCTTGATCACTTAGGGGAATTCATTCTGTGAATGCTGATTAAATTGTTGGGATCACTGTCAGAATGGTAAGATTAAGTAGGTTCTTTTGAAATTCTACCCTGAACACAGCTAAGTTTGTTATGTCAATGAATGTGGACATTATTTTGAGAGCAGTAACTTTAGATACAGTCATCTTTGTATGTTTGGATATTTATCAAATGGAAATGACTTAAAATGTGAATTACTTTATTGGTTCTATTAAGTGTACATGCTTTAATTAGCATCCACCCCCCTTTTTAGCAGCATCTGACACCGTGACAGCAATCTCAAATGCCAACATTGACTGATGAGTCAATATCAATGTCATTTAATTTCTACCAATGTCACACTAGTTTCAATCAATCAATCGATTTTATTTATTTCCAAGTGAATTATGCAGCATAAAAAACTACAAGACAATATAGAATAATAAGGAACATTGACCAATAGAAATGGGGGAAGAATGAAGTAGAATACTTATTAATTACTTCTCCAAACACAAACGCAACTTGTAAGGTATACTAAACGTTGATATCACAAAAAGTTAAATCTCAATTATATTGTTTACATATTAAATACCCTTTCCACATTTAGAAATAAGTGCTTAATTATATTTTTGAGTATTTGAACTGTAGCTGAACTTGTCACATTTTCTTCTGTGCATCCCATAATTTAATACCATATACAGATACACATAGATTTTAGAGTTCTACGAGCATAGACGAGTTTAATGTTTCTACTTTGCCATGTTAAATGCATTGAATCATATTCAGTGGCAAAGCATTGTTGCAGGTTATATGGCAACTACTTGTGTTTAGCCTTAAAATTTACAATATAAATTCTCATTTTTATTATGTCTGCTAGTTTGAGTATACCTAAATCACAAAATAATCTATTAGTATGACATAACAAAGTTTCATTGTAAATAAGCCTGATTACCTTCTTCTGTAATACAAAAACAGTGTTAACAGTTGTTTTATATGTGCGGCCCCAGACTTCACAGCAGCACGATCTATAAGGGAGAAATATTGCACAATACAATGTGAACATTGATTTCCTGTCAAGTACATATCTTGCTCTGTACATATTGGAAGTAGTTTTTGACACTGAGGATTTTATCAAACTAACATGTTCTTTCCAGTTGAGCTTATGGTCGATCTAGACTCCTAAAAATTTACTGACATACTCTATCAATACTCATATTGTCAATTTTTATATCGATATTTGAATTAATGCAACAGTTGTGAACAACATATAGTTTGTTTTTGCTACATTTAAAAACAACCTATTTACTGAAAACCACACATGTAGTTTTTGCAACTCAGTGGTTATGTCTTTGCAGTTCTGCTCAGGATCCTTTCCAGAACAAAACGTATTAGTGTCATCAGCAAACAGTATAAATTTTAGTATGGATAAAATATTATCAATATAATTTATGTATAGTAAACAGAGTTTGGGGCCCAATATTGAACCCTAGGGTACACCACATGTCACTTTTAATAACTCAGGAGTTACAGTCATCAATATTAGCATACTGTAGTCTATCAGTTAAATAACTTTTTTTGCCAGTGATTGGCAACACCTCTAATATCATAACCTTCTAATTTTTTAATAGCAAATTATTATAAATTGTGTCAAATGCTTTTTTCAAGTCTATAAACCCCCCAATAGTACACTTCTTCTTCAAAGCTAAGTGATAAAAAATTATTGAAAGATCCACTTAAATTATCAAACTTTACGGTGCTGTGTTATTCATTTCATCATGTGGGTGCATAAATCACTTACCAGTCGTGTCTGGTGAGAGGGCTGTAACCAGGAACCCCAAGAACCAAAGAAAATAGGTGTACATGCCTGTACAATTATTGGAACGCAAAATTGTACATATTTTCACGTGTCACATATTGGTTAAGCGAATTAATAGAATGAACACGGTGTTTGATCTTGTAAAGTTGAAGTCAGCCTCTCACAGGTTGGAGAACATTGCTAAGAAGTGCATGTTGGGTTGTCTTCAGGCAACCACAACAGACCTCAAGATTATATCTCCAATTTATTAATTACTACACAGATTAGCCTAAGTATCTGGCAAATCACAATTGATAGGCTGTCCAATTTAAGTGGACTCTTAATCTGTGGTCCATCCATCAGCCTGCCACACTCTAGCCAGTTGATCAGTCTCTGTGTACTTGACCACTGACCACTGGTCAAGCCTCGTAAATCATCTCCCATGCAGTGACTCCAGAAGGTGTGACATGAACATCTTGGACTGTAGCACAGAAGTACCTTTAGAGAAGGAACAGTGTCGCTTACAAAAGAAATCTCAGAAACTATTCGTTCTCACACAGTACCAGGTACATGTACTAGGAATTAGGAATAAAATGATTTGCTGATTATATACATGCAAATAACATAACTAATTTTTTAATTAAACGTAGATACAATCATGTCCAGTGCAATACTATTTTACTGCGCTAACTTTGTTGTAATAGAATTATGAGTCATTTACATTTAGTAAGACCATTTCTCAAAGTGAACAAATATGACTTGCTAATTTACAAATTGTCGGGTGGCATCTGTCAAGGGGGACTGTTGGGTGGCATCTGTTGAGGGGTACTGTCCGGTGGCATCTGTGAGGGGGACTGTCAGGTGGCGTCTGAGGGGGACTGTCAGGTGGCATCTGTTGAGGGGGACTTCGGTGGGGGTCATCTGTTGAGGGGGACTATCGGGTGACATCTGTCTAGGGGGACTTTTGGTAGGAGGCTGTCAGGTGGCATCTGTTGAGACGGACTGTCGAGTGGCATCTGTTGAGGGGGACTGTCAGGTGGCATCTGTTCAGGGGGACTGTCGGGTGGCATCTGTGAGGGGGGACTGTCAGGGTGGCATCTGTGAGGGGGACTGTCGGGTGGCACCTGTTGAGGGATACTGTCAGGTGACATCTGTTGAGGTGGACTGTCGGCTGGCATCTGTTGAGGGGGGACTGTTAGGTGGCACCTGTCAAGGGGGGACTGTCAGGGTGGCATCTGTGAGGGGGACTGTTAGGTGGAATCTGTTCAGGGAGACTGTCTGGTGGCATCTGTGAGGGGGGACTGTCAGGGTGGCATCTGTGAGGGGGACTGTCGGGTGGCATCTGTTGAGGGGTACTGTCAGGTGACATCTGTTGAGGGGGACTGTCGGCTGGCAATTGTTAAGGGGGGACTGTTAGGTGGCACCTGTCACGGGGGGACTGTCAGGGTGGCATCTGTTGAGGGGGTTGTCCATACCAAATTTGATGGTACAGTGAGCTAGAAATTAAGGGTTGGTTTTGTGGTAAGAATGACTCCAAATGTTTTATAATGGTGGTGCTATGTAGCTGGACGTTGCTTGTGTGAGACATGATGTTCCTGGCAGTGCCTACACATGGTCATTAGATGGCAGCTGTGATCCACCAAGAACTGTCCTGGGAACCTCCAAGCACACTGATAAATTATTATTGATTGTTATGGCAAGCTTTTCTCTGAATGCTCATGTAGCACATCACTGGGTTAGTCCCATGCTCATGTAGCACATCACTGGGTTAGTCCCATGCTCATGTAGCACATCACTGGGTTAGTCCCATGCTCATGTAGCACATCACTGGGTTAGTCCCATGCTCATGTAGCACATCACTGGGTTAGTCCCATGCTCATGTAGCACATCACTGAGTTAGTCCCATGCTCATGTAGCACATCACTGAGTTAGTCCCATGCTCATGTAGCACATCACTGAGTTAGTCCCATGCTCATGTAGCACATCACTGAGTTAGTCCCATGCTCATGTAGCACATCAGTGGGTTAGTCCCATGCTCACATAGCACATCACTGGGTTAGTCCCATGCTCATGTAGCACATCACTGGGTTAGTCCCATGCTCATGTAGCACATCACTGGGTTAGTCCCATGCTCATGTAGCACATCACTGGGTTAGTCCCATGCTCACATAGCACATCACTGAGTTAGTCCCATGCTCACATAGCACATCACTGAGTTAGTCCCATGCTCATGTAGCACATCACTGAGTTAGTCCCATGCTCACATAGCACATCACTGAGTTAATCCCATGCTCACATAGCACATCACTGAGTTAGTCCCATGCTCATGTAGCACATCACTGGGTTAGTCCCATGCTCATGTAGCACATCACTGGGTTAGTCCCATGCTCACGTAGCACATCACTGAGTTAGTCCCATGCTCACGTAGCACATCACTGAGTTAGTCCCATGCTCATGTAGCACATCACTGGGTTAGTCCCATGCTCATGTAGCACATCACTGGGTTAGTCCCATGCTCATGTAGCACATCACTGGGTTAGTCCCATGCTCATGTAGCACATCACTGGGTTAGTCCCATGCTCATGTAGCACATCACTGGGTTAGTCCCATGCTCATGTAGCACATCACTGGGTTAGTCCCATGCTCATGTAGCACATCACTGGGTTAGTCCCATGCTCACATAGCACATCACTGAGTTAGTCCCATGCTCACATAGCACATCACTGAGTTAGTCCCATGCTCATGTAGCACATCACTGAGTTAGTCCCATGCTCACGTAGCACATCACTGGGTTAGTCCCATGCTCATGTAGCACATCACTGGGTTAGTCCCATGCTCATGTAGCACATCACTGGGTTAATCCCATGCTCATGTAGCACATCACTGGGTTAGTCCCATGCTCATGTAGCACATCACTGGGTTAGTCCCATGCTCATGTAGCACATCACTGGGTTAGTCCCATGCTCATGTAGCACATCACTGGGTTAGTCCCATGCTCATGTAGCACATCACTGCATTAGTCCCATGCTAATGTAGCACATCACTGGGTTAGTCCCATGCTCATGTAGCACATCACTGGGTTAGTCCCATGCTCATGTAGCACATCACTGGGTTAGTCCCATGCTCATGTAGCACATAACTGGGTTAGTCCCATGCTCATGTAGCACATCACTGGGATAGTCCCATGCTCATGTAGCACATTACTGGGTTAGTCCCATGCTCATGTAGCACATCACTGGGTTAGTCCCATGCTCATGTAGCACATCACTGGGTTAGTCCCATGGGGTTTAGGCAGCAAGTAAGAGTGGTTGATTCCAAAGAAATGAGTCCACATATATTTTGATGGTCATCTGGAGATGAACTGACATAACCTAGATTATGTAGGTGGAGATATTGCTATATTTGTTCACAGTATCACTGCCTGGTACATTTATTAATGATGCTGATATGTACTGATTTCTGGAAATAGGTCATTTTAGTGATGTATCACTTTGTTTCTGAGTAAAACTATTTCATAAGTATCAGGAGAACCGCTTGAATTATTGGAAAGAGAAGACAAGACTTTCTTAGGTAAAGCATTGTTGGATAGTTTCTAAAGGACGTCAATTTACATGTTGCTGTCGAGCATGTCTGTTTGTTGTGTGTCTCTCACACAGTGTTTATCCTGCCCAGTTGAAGCCAGCTGTTGCCCAGGTGTCAGGTAATTTGTTTTAGTAATCAAAGAGGAAGATACAGTGAAATGGTGTGTAACTGCATCTCACACACTTGTTTACTTAGCTCCCCTACCAGCATTCTAATCGACCATCTGTCTGTGTCTTCTTATCTGACTACCAGTTGGCCTACCTGACCTACCTCATGGCCCATTGAACTTAATTATATTGGGAAGTGTATCCAATGATGGAGTTTACTGTTTGCTACTGGCCTGGTTGCCTTAAATTATAGCTTGTCTATGTACAGTGTGTATATTATAAAACAATACGGTTCTCTGTCTGTTTGTCTGTCTGTCGACCTATATCTCTGTTAGTTTTGCATGTATGGAACTGACGTTTTGTATGTGATCTACTGGGCCCATTTGTGTGGTTTGTAAATTTTTATTTGGTTTGGCATCTTGGTGGTCACAATTTTAAAATGACACTTATCTCTGTCAGTTTTGCATGGATGGGGCTGAATTTTTGTGTGCAATCTAGCGGGTCCATTGGGGTGGTTTGTAGATTTAGATTTTGTTAATTCGTCTGGGGCAGTGGGGATCTCAGGGATCACAATTTCAAAAGCAGAGGTGATTGCCTTTTTTCCTCATGCAACGCAACGGGTAACTCAGCTAGTATTTCATAGTTCATATACTTGATAACCAACTAAATTGTAAAGCAAATTATAGGCCAACTGCGGTAGTAGGCAGAACTAGCAGAAATTAAATACCGGCATCTAAATAATTCCACATATTTTACCATCATTAATATGAATATTGTGGTAACATTTTTTCTGTTATAATGACATGATAATGAGATTACAACACCAGTTACGTGATCTTATGTATAGCTTATATGAACTAGTGCCTACTTATTCCACAGAAGTAGTTTATTACTGCGTGTTATGTTTTTATTAGCTTGCTGGGTGTCAGTCATGCGAATTTGCCATTTGTTAGTAGTAGTTTATTGCTAACTATTGCGTGTCGCTGGCCCATACAAAATAGAAAATTGATCCTGATAATCGCAGCTGACATCCACATGTAACCAGACGAGCGGGCATGAACAGTACTCACACAAACATTTGTCTGAGTCAGTGGTGATCCCCGTATTGAATACCATTCTAGTCAGTAGTATAAAGGTTAATATATGTGTTACATAACCTATTTCTTTGTTATTTTGATAGTACAGTATGCAGTAAAATAATAGAGTTTTTAAATGTGCATGCTGATACCAAGTTATGACCAGTAACACAGGGCTGCCTCCGATACACAACACAACGGTGTCATTAATAAAACGTCAGTTATTAATTTAAATATTGTGGTAAAATAGTTGTTATAATTTAACATGTATAATAACCTTTTTGAAGCAGATATTGTCTCAGTATTATGTGTTTGCATAATGGTTTCAATTAGGTAGTGTTTGAAAACATATTATGTCTATTTTATCCCAATATTTTAACAAGAGAATTGAAGTTGTGAATACCTGTAAAGTGTTACAGCATATGGATTTTAAACTGAATATTTTCAGAAATAACAAACAGAAGAAATTATGTTCTGCTATGTAGATTTTGTAATTGATACCTCTTCCAAAGTTAGTTGTGCATGAAAAACCTAGTTACTATTGAATATATGAGACTGAGTCAGAATGGAAGGATCATATTTAACCATGTTGTCAAGTGCTTTATTCATCTACTTTATTTAATTGTTTTATTAAATGTTAATATACCTATTGTACTGTTCATCCTCCATGGCTGCAAAGCAAATACATTTATACTTCATGCCATGTTGTGGTTAGGAATTTGGGAACATTCCAATTTCAAAGGTATTTGCTGGTAGTGAAGTACCCTAATAAATGTCAATAGCCACATTTTACTAGTTAAATGCTTTAATCCAACACTAGTCTGGTATGATTACGGTGTTAACCTTAATCCACTAGTCTGATATGATTACGGTGTTAACCTTAATCCAACACTAGTCTGGTATGATTACGGTGTTAACCTTAATCCAACACTAGTCTGGTATGATTACGGTGTTAACCTTAATCCAACACCAGTCTGGTATGATTACGGTGTTAACCTTAATCCAACACTAGTCTGGTATGATTACGGTGTTACCCTTAATCCAACACTAGTCTGGTATGATTACGGGGTTAACCTTAATCCAACACTAGTCTGGTATGATTACGGTGTTAACCTTAATCCAACACCATTCTAGTATGATTACGGTGTTAACCTTAATCCAACACTAGTCTGGTATGATTACGGTGTTAACCTTAATCCAACACTAGTCTGGTATGATTACGGTGTTAACCTTAATCCAACACCAGTCTGGTATGATTACGGTGTTAACCTTAATCCAACACTAGTCTGGTATGATTACGGTGTTAACCTTAATCCAACACTAGTCTGGTATGATTACGGGGTTAACCTTAATCCAACACTAGTCTGGTATGATTACGGTGTTAACCTTAATCCAACACTAGTCTGGGTTGTTTAAGGTATAAACATGTAAACATTAAACTTGAATCCAAAACCAGTCCAGTTTGTTTACGGTGTAAACATTAATCAATTCCAATCCAGGTGGTTTAAGGTGTAAACATTAATACAAGTCTAGTTTGTTTAAGCACAGTTTTTCCCATGTCATCCACATGTCCTTTTCATGTTGTCATCCACATGTCCTTTTCATGTTGTTATCAGCATGTCCTTTTCATGTTGTTATCAGCATGTCCTTTTCATGTTGTCATCCACATGTCCTTTTCATTTTGTCATCAGCATGTCGTTTTCATGTTGTCATCCACATGTCCTTTTCATGTTGTTATCAGCATGTCCTTTTCATGTTGTCATCCACATGTCCTTTTCATTTTGTCATCAGCATGTCCTTTTCATGTTGTCATCCACATGTCCTTTTCATTTTGTCATCGGCATGTTCTTTTCATGTTGTCATCCGGATGTCCTTTTCATTTTGTCATCAGCATGTCCTTTTCATGTTGTCATCCACATGTCCTTTTCAATTTGTCATCGGCATGTCCTTTTCATGTTTTCATCCGCATGTCCTTTTCATTTTGTCATCAGCATGTCCTTTTCATGTTGTCATCCACATGTCCTTTTCATTTTGTCATCGGCATGTCCTTTTCATGTTGTCATCCGCATGTCCTTTTCATTTTGTCATCAGCATGTCCTTTTCATGTTGTCATCCACATGTCCTTTTCATTTTGTCATCCACATGTCCTTTTCATGTTGTCATCCACATGTCCTTTTCATTTTGTCATCGGCATGTCCTTTTCATGTTGTCATCCGCATGTCCTTTTCATTTTGTCATCAGCATGTCCTTTTCATGTTGTCATCCACATGTCCTTTTCATTTTGTCATCAGCATGTCCTTTTCATGTTGTCATCCACATGTCCTTTTCATTTTGTCATCGGCATGTCCTTTTCATGTTGTCATCCGCATGTCCTTTTCATGTTGTCATCCACATGTCCTTTTCATTTTGTCATCAGCATGTCCTTTTCAAGTTGTCATCCACATGTCCTTTTCATGTTGTCATCGGCATGTCCTTTTCACTTTGTCATCAGCATGTCCTTTTCATGTTGTCATCTGCATGTCCTTTTCATGTTGCCATCCGCATGTCCTTTTCATGTTGTCATCCGCATGTCCTTTCCATTTTGTCATCAGCATGTCCTTTTTATGTTGTCATCACTGTCCTTTTCATGTTGTCATCCGCATGTCCTTTTCATTTTGTCATCAGGATGTCCTTTTCATGTTGTCATCAGCATTTCATTTTATTATCAGCATGTCCTTTTCATGTTGTCATCACTGGTCCTTTTCATGTTGTCTTCACTGTGTCCTTTTCGTGTTGTCATCCGCATGTTGTTTTCATGTGTCATCAGTGTGTCCTTTTCATGTGTCAACAGCATTTCTTTGCCATAGAGTCAGAATGTTCTTGTCATGTTGTTGTGCCTGTTAGTATAAAATGAGCTTCAATGGTTCAGCCAGGCACCAACAGCAATTAGTTGGACAAGGCACCTTCTAGCTCAAGGTCACCTCTATGATTGCCTTCAACTCGGAAGCAGTTTTACTTATGGACAAGTAATTGGAACAAATTCATCATTATAGTGACAGTATTAACAGCAATGTCTTCAGACATTATGTCCAGCCTGGTCACACATCAAACAGACCACGTGTGCTCATAGCAGAGCAGTCCAGCAGCACACTGAGTCTCTTGCCTTTCCATTGGTTAATAGTCTGAGAAAGAAAAGAAATTTGCATGAACATGGTACACTGGTATGCAAAACATTGTCTCTGCTGTTCTCGTGGTCTGTGCATTGGTTGAAATCCTTAATCATAACCCACGTTTTAAAAGCAGTGAGTCTTTATGTATGCCCAAAATTTGTGTTACTAGTAAATGATTATCCCGTGGAAAGAATTCAGTAATTTCATGTTACTGCTCTTCAGCTCTCTTCTTGAAATGATGAGAAGGTAAACACTGGTGCTGAAAGTATAATGTCTCGTTTTGATGAGTCTCTTGAAAGCATGCCGATATCTCCACCCTAGCATTTTTAGTTGTGATTAAGACAATTTTGGTGACATTAGACAACATCAGATGACATCATGTACCAACCACTGCATCTGGTGGCTCTGCTATACAAGACACAGTCCAATCAGAAGGCACTGTTGTCTGTCAAGTGGAAGATAAAGCACCTGTAATGTCCCGAAGGGAGGGGGGGTTGAGGAAGAGGGAATGTCTAATGGCTGGCCACTAATTGTCTGATGACAGAGATGTCAACAAATGATCATCACAAAAGCAGCTGAGCTTGTGTCTGTCTGCTTTAAAAGATTTATCAGTCCACCTTGATGAGTGCCCAGTCCCCTGGGTGCACACTCCAGTGGTTTCCAGCAGACCACATGTCTCTGTCACTGTCTCAGTCAGTCGGTGTAACTCAAATCATTCCTAATCTCTTGCATCACAATTTCCAGCATTGGTTGCCAAGGAAGTACACCTGTGCATGAGATCTCTTTCCATTGTATCTGCTTCCCATTATAATTACTTCCTGGTTATAGCTGTCACTATCTTCGTAAGATGTAAAGTTGACAGTGGACTTATGTCTCTGACAAAGCAACCCCGCTGACAGTAGACGTCTGGCCAATGATGATACACATCTCCATAGAATACACCACTGTCAATACACAACCCACCAGCACAAAACTCATGTGCCATTGTGGCTGCATAACGTGACCAAATAAAGCACTTGCTTGAGCCAACTGAGCCATTGTTGGAGGCGGTGAAGACATTAGACATGTTTGGGAGTTGAAGGATTTGCAACAACGAGTCTGTGAAGAAAGTTGTCAATGTTGTTAACATGTTGTTTAGAATAATATTATGTTATTTTGTATGTATACTTGTATTACTGATATCTGCTAATATCTGATATGAATACATACACCTTAATGCTTGAAATCTCAAGACGTGTTCCATGAATACCACAATGCTCACAACGATTTTGCATGAATCCAGATAGAGAATCTCACCCGCTCATAATGTGTTACAGATGTGAAGGTTTTCATACAAATGTAATGATTTCGAGTCAATGTCGTTAGTATATCTAATCATCAATAAAACTCTAACCACTGCATATCTCATTCATACTGTATGCCCATGCATCTGAACAAACAGGTAAACCCCTTGGATCCAGACATGGTGTTGACCACTATCTGCAGATTACACGGGTATGGTTAAATGTTTGTCTTATGTTCTGTTCTTCCGCTTCGTTCCTTGTACACGGGTGAAGTCTAGTTCCTTTTCTGTTGTTGTCCTTCACTGTGCCACACCAGCATCTGATATCGTCATGTGTGCTTTCAGAACACGGTGCAGAAGGAGATTGAGACAGAGATCTGGAGCGCTGTAGCCAAGTGGCAGAAGGAGGCAGATGTTGCTAGCAATGCCAGACACCCTCCAGTCTTACTCCTCGACTCGACCAGCTGTGATTCCGGCATCAGTTGCAGCACCAGTTGCAACGGCTTTGGTTCTAGTCACCCCACCGATCACACGCGAAGCACGTCATGTTCAAGCCTTGACAAACCTTTCTCGCTTGTCCCAAACTGCACAACTTTGAGCACATATTGTAATAATGACAGCTCCGTTCGTGCGAAGGAGGCTAGCATGGTGCGGAGTATCAGTAGCTGCAGCAATGTGGAGGAGGGAGAGAGATCCCCCGTGGGAGAGACGGGCTGCTTAGCCAGGTGGGTCAGCAGTCTGAGTCTCAACGAGAACAGGTCGTGGAGTCGAAGCAATCGAATCGACATGATGAAGTCCTTCAAGCCAGACAGAATCTCTAAGATATTCCTCAAAGGCATTACCACGACAGAGGAGATCATCTGATGGACCAATCCTTGTCTCGTAGTCATTGATGACTTTATACTGTGGAAGCTCCACATATATTCTAACCAAAGAGGTGATATGTTTGCATGAATGTCAGAATTTATTTTTACTGGAAGACATGTTTAATTATGTGGTTTGCCATCACTGCCAATGTATTTAGAAAAACATTCTTAACATACAATTATTGTGTCTCAAAAATGTATAAAATACAGAAGGTATAATATGTTAAATGTACAAGACAATGTTTAGTCATTGGATTTCTGATATGGTTTATAACATATATATATTGGTGGAATAGACACACTAGTAAAGTGTGTCTACACAATCCCTTCTGCACATTAGGGATATGGTAGAAAGTGACACGTGTATAACCCATTATCAACATGTTCCACATTTGGTACCTGATTTATGTTTCATCAATTTTATTTTGTCCAATCCTGAATCTGAAGGTCATTGTACGCATAAGTCTGAAGTATAAAGACGAACACGCGAAGACATCAGTCATCGGTTTGGCTTGTTTGTTAGTGAGTGATTGTTACCACTCAGACGATACCACCAGGGATTCATGTGGTTGGCAGACATCAAAAGATTGTGAAGTCTAAATACAGTTGTGCATGTTGTGTTCAGTTTAATCCTATACCGTAATGACATGCCTTACTACACAGTAGATACTTTCCATGCAAGTTGAGTTCAGTTCAGCTAATAACAACATTTAACAAGATTGCCACCCAGAGAATTAACTCTAGATGGCAGGTGCACAAGGATGCTTATCGAGAGTATTTCTGATGTATGTGACGATTTTATTTTTAAGCATATTCACACTACTAGCACCCACACAATCAGCAGATAATATGTCCCATTCATTTAGTCCTTTGTGAAAATGAAAAGTTTCTTATATCTAATCTACACTGCTCCTTTACTAATGTAACTTCATGTCCTCTAATCCTTCGATCTTTCTTAACTGAGAAAAAAATATTTCTATCAATATTTACATAACCATTCAATATTTTAAACACTTCTATCGGATCTCCTCTCAATCTCTAGTGTTGTTAAACCACATTCTTTTTGGTGTATTTCTTAACTAAGATCCCTCAGTTTTTGTATCATAAGTCGCTCTCCTCTGTACTCTTTATAGCATATTTATGTCCTTCTTGTAATATGGCCTCCATGCTTGTGTACGATATTCTAAACGAGGCCTAACTACAGTTTTGTACAGCGGTAAGTCCTTTTCTTTTACAGTAGTACTTAGTACAGTACCCCCATTGTATATTCTACATCTTCGTTCCCATGTCCTGTGTGGAGGCATTTACATTTCCCAAAATTGAACAACATTTGCCACTTTTCAGACCATTTGATCAACCTATCAAGATCATCTTGTAAATGCTGTCTATCTCCATCAAACTTTCTAAACACTTGTATCATCTGCAAATTTCAACACCTTGCTTGTTATATCATCATCCAAATCATTGATATATATTAAGAATAATATAGGTCTCAGTACTGATCCCTGTGGTACCCCACTCAAAACTGATTTCAAGTTGTAAGCCTCCCTATCAACTACTACTACACGTTGTCTTCTGTCAATCAGCCATTTTTCTATCCAGTTAATTATACCTTTCCTATGCCATGGGCCTTTAGTTTAAGCAGTAATCTTTGATGTGGTACTTTGTCGAAAGCTTTCAGAAAATCTAAGCAGATGATATCTACTAGTGATCCCTCATCTACCCACTTAGTGATATCTTCCAAAAAACAACATATTTGTTAAGCATGACCTCGCTTTTAAAAACCCATGTTGAGATGGGTTTATCAAGTTATGTTTAACAAGAAAATCCACAATGTGATCTGTAATTAGTCTTTCTAATAATTTGCAAATCACTGATGTTAAACTCACTGGTCTGTAGTTCTCTGACTTGTTTCTCGAACCTTTTCTAAATAACAGTATAATGTTTGCTTCTTTCCATTCTAAAGGAACCACTCCCTCTTCTAATGACAAGTTGAAAACTGTTGCAATCGGTATGCTAATTTGTTATACAATTTCCAATAATAGTTTGAATGGAATCCCATCCATTCCAGGTGATTTATTATCCTTCATAGTCCTTATCTTCTTAGCTACCATTAAAGTTAGCCTCTGGTACTGGCAGTGAACTAATATCTTCCCAGGTCTTCAGCCATTAAGAATCCCTCTAATATTATATTTCCAGCACTATCTTCTAGAGGACTGACCTTATCCTGAACTTTCTGTTTGCTCCAAACATATGCTTAACACTCTTGCTGTCATGTTTTATATTATAAGATAATTTTTGTTCACAGCTTCACTTTGAATTTCTAATTTAAGTTGTAGCTTGGTTAAGTGCTTCTTTATAAATGTTGTAGTCTTCATCATTTCCAGTACGTCTATATGACTTCCACATCATTTGTTTGTACTTAATTTTTCTAATGGCCTTTTTTGATAAGTGTTTCTTTCTGGAACAAATGTATAGACAATGCACTCAGTTTCACTCTAAGATACTCTAGCATTCTTTTGCTGTCTTATTCTTCAGTGTGTTATTTCAGTCTATCTTTGCTAAACATTTCCTCATGTCCTTGTACCTTCCTTTGTCACAATTTTGCCTGTAGTACTTTTTACTATTCCTTTCTGATTTTACTTTGATGGTAAAATGTATCTGGTTGTGATCACTACTCCCCAGTGGCTCGCATAATTTGACATTGTCAACTAATTCATTCTGTGAGACAAAACTATATCTAAGACATTCTCACTCCGTTTGGTTCTAGCACATGTTGAGAAAGGAAACTATCTTGTACTAAAACTAAAAACTTGTGGTCCTCACTCCCTGTACTCTGTAGAGATTTCCATTGTATATGACCATGGTTAGAATTCCCCATAATAATACCACCCCGTTTGCTCAGTTTCCTTATAGCGTTTGTACTTTTCCATTCTCTTCTATGCTTATGTTTGGACTAACCCAACTGTTAACGTTGAGTTTCCTGTAACTATTTTACACCAAACAGCTGCTTTGCAATCTGCTTTTCTTTGTAATTTATTTCACAAGCCTGGATAGATTCTTTAATATATAAAACAACACCACCTCCCTTTCTTCCTATTCTATCTTTCCTAAACATTACATAGCCTGTCAGTCCCAATGCAGCATCTGATATATCGGTGGTGCCCCATGATTCGGTTATACCTATTATGTGAGGGTCAATATCTTCTATCATAATGTTTAGTTCACTTATTTTGTTTATTATGCTCCTTGCACATAAATGAATGCATTTATATCCAGCTTTAAAACAGTTTTCCAGGCTGTGATAATGCTGTTTAATTTGTGATGTCTATCTATGCCTCAAGTTTCAGGCTTCTCTGTGAATCCCCCCTGCGCATCTAGTTTAAATAAATGCAGCCTCTCCCACCGTCAACAGATCGCAGCAGGTTCTCTGAGAAAACTGCGGCCGCCTTTCCACTTAGATGGAGGCCATCTCTCATGTACCATCTTCCCTCCCAACAAAATATCCCCATAAATCTATGAATCTCACCCCTCTTCTTCACACATTTGCTCAACTAATGCGTTGATCGACATCCTCTTGCAGTTTTTATATGTTGGCCCCCTTCCTCCCATTACTGGCAAAATTCCTTAGAGAATAATCTGTTCAACTCTTATCTTCTTTAAATTTCTCACTAACCGTCTGTACTATCCCTCCCTGTCTGCATTATTTGTCCCTGTTGGTGTACTAGTATAGACACTCCCTTGCCGTGCCCCAATACGTTCTCTACCCATCCAGTCACATGTTCTATCCCAGCCCCGCTAAACAAACAACGACGTCTCCCCTCCTTACCGATGTCGTTGTTGTCGTCGTCTCGCGGTGGGGCGGCCATAAACTTCCGGTCGGTCGTTGCATGTCGTGTCTGTCTGTTACCACTCACCGTAAAGCACGATCGTTGATGCTAATCACTGGCTATAATAAGCCATATGATTGTTTTGTGTTGGGCATGTACAATATGTGTTTGCAATATGTGAATAAATATTAAAGTGTTACACAAATACTCGTCTTGTGTATGTTTACTTTAATTTTCATGTTTTTGTCATTCTCTCCTTCCGATTCACTCGTCTGCCTTCAATCAAGGCCAGGGTAACGTTGCATAGTCATCGAACGGAGTTGTTTTGTTTTCTGCTACACGAAGCTTCTCCTACTGTCTCTGTCAGTGCCAGTGTTCCCAACCCGTATAAGGCCTAGACGCCTACACATGTTAGTTCACAGTATGACGTCATAAAAAGACGGAGATCAATTTATTATCTGATCCGCCTCATTCAACACAACTATAATGGCGTGCAATTCCCATTACGATTCCAAACTAAACCAGAATAACGTGCACTTCGAGTTACGATTCCACATCCAGTCAGAACGACGTGCACTTCAAGTTACGATTCCACGTTCAATCAGAATTACGTTCACTTCAAGTTACGATTCCATGCTCAACCAGAATAACGTGCACTTCAAGTTACGATTCCACGCTCAACCAGAATGACGTGCACTTCCAGTTGCGATTCCATGCTCAACCAGAATAACGTGCACTTCAAGTTACGATTCCATGCTCAACCAGAATGACGTGCACTTCCAGTTGCGATTCCACGCCTAATTAGAACGATACACAGTGGCGCACGCGTAGGATCTCGGAAGGTGCAAATGTTGGTGCCGCTGATATACAGTGGCGCACGCGTAGGATCTCGGAAGGTGCAAATGTTGGTGCCGCTGATATACAGTGGCACACGCGTAGGATCTCGGAAGGTGCAAATGTTGGTGCCGCGGATACACAGTGGCACACGCGTAGGATCTCGGAAGGTGCAAATGTTGGTGCCGCGGATACACAGTGGCGCACGCGTAGGATCTCGGAAGGTGCAAATGTTGGTGCCGCTGATATACAGTGGCACACGCGTAGGATCTCGGAAGGTGCAAATGTTGGTGCCGCGGATACACAGTGGCACACGCGTAGGATCTCGGAAGGTGCAAATGTTGGTGCCGCGGATACACAGTGGCGCACGCGTAGGATCTCGGAAGGTGCAAATGTTGGTGCCGCGGATACACAGTGGCGCACGCGTAGGATCTCGGAAGGTGCAAATGTTGGTGCCGCGGATACACAGTGGCGCACGCGTAGGATCTCGGAAGGTGCAAATGTTGGTGCCGCGGATACACAGTGGCGCACGCGTAGGATCTCGGAAGGTGCAAATGTTGGTGCCGCTGATATACAGTGGCACACGCGTAGGATCTCGGAAGGTGCAAATGTTGGTGCCGCGGATACACAGTGGCACACGCGTAGGATCTCGGAAGGTGCAAATGTTGGTGCCGCGGATACACAGTGGCGCACGCGTAGGATCTCGGAAGGTGCAAATGTTGGTGCCGCGGATACACAGTGGCGCACGCGTAGGATCTCGGAAGGTGCAAATGTTGGTGCCGCGGATACACAGTGGCGCACGCGTAGGATCTCGGAAGGTGCAAATGTTGGTGCCGCGGATACACAGTGGCGCACGCGTAGGATCTCGGAAGGTGCAAATGTTGGTGCCGCGGATACACAGTGGCGCACGCGTAGGATCTCGGAAGGTGCAAATGTTGGTGCCGCGGATACACAGTGGCGCACGCGTAGGATCTCGGAAGGTGGAAATGTTGGTGCCGCTGATATACAGTGGCACACGCGTAGCATCTCGGAAGGTGCAAAAGTTAGTGCCGCGGATACACAGTGGCGCACGCGTAGGATCTCGGAAGGTGCAAATGTTGGTGCCGCGGATACACAGTGGCGCACGCGTAGGATCTCGGAAGGTGCAAATGGCTGGACAAACTTCGTTACCCGTTTGTTTGCCATGCTAAAATAACAGGGACCCGATGCCCGCCCCACACCTTAAACACGCCACTGAATGCACGTGACTCCGTTAACTAACATCCGCAATGTTTGCGGATGGTACGAATTTCGTTAAACAAAAACTGCCGGATTGCAGCCAGTTGTCGCGCCAAAAAGTGTAGTGAGGGTGCACGCGCACAAACGGCTCCTGAGTAGACCGTCGTCAATTTTCAAAGTCAGGACCATGGAATCGGTAATGAATAACGATATGGGTTCCAAAGAACTGCCACCAGAACCGAGAAACCTTAGTTCCAAGGTTTGTTTCAACTCTGGAGACAGAAATCCGTGCACGACCGAACGTAGATCCTACAAAGTTGTTTGCAAACCAGTGGCGTACCCATGGTTGATTTGTTGGGGGTTTCCAAATGGGTATCACCGTAAACTACAGGTGGATGTTGCATGTCACCAGGCACTATACTTTACCGTATAGTGTGGGATTTCTTGGAGGGTTTCCGGGAAACGATAAAACCATTGTGGGTACGCCCATGCACACGTATAGGCTACTTGTTGGCGTTCTGTGAACATCTAAGTTTTCTGAGTTATTTTTTTAATTAAAACAATATGTCAAATATCACGTGATATAGTTTGAGCTAACTAGTTTGCCATCTAGCCCTCTTTGCCATAAAAAAAATATCATGATTCATTTTGACTGAACAGATTCGGTGCGTACAATCCCATTTGATCCGAAATGCTTGATACACCACTGGCAACATCGACCAAGTTTAGTTACCCGCTTGTTCGGGTGGGTGACCCAGGGTGATGACGATATCTCCACTGCCACACGACGATGGTCTACAAGACGGATGGATCCACGAATGATGACAATGTCCCCACTGCTACACGAGGATGGTCTACAAGACGGATGGACCCACGAGTGATGACAATATCCCCACTGCTATACGAGGATGGTCTACAAGACGGATGGATCCACGGATGATGACAATATCAACACTGCTACACGAGAATGGTCTACAAGACGGATGGATCCACGAGTGATGACAATATCAACACTGCTACACGAGAATGGTCTACAAGACGGATGGATCCACGAGTGATGACAATATCCCCACTGCTATACGAGGATGGTCTAGAAGACGGATGGATCCACGGATGATGACAATATCAACACTGCTACACGAGAATGGTCTACAAGACGGATGGATCCACGAGTGATGACAATATTCCCACTGCTACACGAGGATGGTCTACAAGACGAATGGATCCACGAGTGATGACAATATCAACACTGCTACACGAGAATGGTCTACAAGACGGATGGATCCACGAGTGATGACAATATCCCCACTGCTACACGAGGATGGTCTACAAGACGGATGGATCCACGGATGATGACAATATCAACACTGCTACACGAGAATGGTCTACAAGACGGATGGATCCACGAGTGATGACAATATCCCCACTGCTACACGAGAATGGTCTACAAGACGGATGGATCCACGGGTGATGACAATATCCCCACCGCTACACGAGGATGGTCTACAAGACGGATGGATCCACGAGTGATGACAATATCAACACTGCTACACGAGAATGGTCTACAAGACGGATGGATCCACGAGTGATGACAATATCCCCACTGCTACACGAGGATGGTCTACAAGACGGATGGATCCACGGATGACGACAATATCCCTACCGCTACACGAGAATGGTCTACAAGACGGATGGATCCACGGGTGATGACAATATACCCACTGCTACACGAAAATGGTCTACAAGGCGGATGGATCCACGGATGATGACAATGTACCCACTGCTACACGAGGATGGTCTACAAGACGGGCGGTTCTTCCAGGGTGGTGACAATGTCCCACTGCTACACGAGGATGGCGTCTTGTAGAATTTAATCACGGGGCGTGTTTTACGATTTACACATTTAGTACAGAGAGTCCCATTAAACGAACAGAGATTGCACATCTATCGTCAGCTTCTTAAACCGGATGCGCTCCAAATAGCTAATCTCTCAAAAATAATCTTGAACGCGGCCTGAGAGCCACTGTCGTCAAAGAGCACCGCTGATCCCAAGAGTACGCCCGTCATTTTATTGCGGGGCAATACACATTGACAGTTTCACTCGCGATAAAATCGTTTAGTAATTACACGGAAATCAGAATCACGCGAGCGTGTCATTGTGTCGGGAAATGCTTGTCGGTGTATTCAAATGGCAGTTGTCTGTTGTTATCGATACAAAGTCAAATTGCGCAGGCGGCTAAAATGAACGATGTCCTCTCGCCATGCGGGCGCCATTTTGACGTTATCGCTTATTATTTCGGCGTATAACAGTTCTTCTGACAACGCCGTCTCAGCCTCGCCCTCGCGAGTGTATCGCCTTTAAGTGATACGAGGGAGAGGTCGCAGTAGCTTTTGACGTTTGATTCTATATCGCGCGCAAACTGTCTTCAATCTATAATTGCTATCAAGTTAGCATTGCACATATCGGCCGAATGCCTCCTCGTTCTCGTCCGTGCATACCAGGGCTTACCTACATGCCGTCAACTCCAGTGGCCATGGCTTATCTACATGCCGTCAACTACCCCGGCCGCGAACCCCAGCCATGGCTATCTTACATGCTGTCTGTCACGTCTAGTCCCGTGGCCATGGCTTATCTACATGCTGTAAACTCCCGTGGCCAGGGCTTACCTACATGCTGTAAACTCCCGTGGCAATGGCTTACCTACAACTCCAATGGCCAGTGCTTACTTATTATAATTTATAGTCTATATAAAATTATTAACACTATTTGCTGAGGTGAACTCTCGATAAGTCAATGGCTACCTTGTCGACTTGCCATCTGGAACTTATCGCTGTGTCAATCGTCACATTTAAATTATGAATCCATAGATTCGATACGGCAGGTTATTGAACAGACGTCTAAGCCATTTGAGACAGGTGTTTATATTTGTATTTTCCAGGTTTGGCACAACAGCGCCATTAATGCGTAGACAATAAGTATTGAAGGATTGTTATTATGGGATACTAAAAGGCATAACCTGGGTAAGGGTCTATGGGCCAGTCGTGCACATTTCAGTTGCCGATCCTTCCATTCGGAAGTGGCTTCGTAAATCCATTCGCATACTCCCAAAATAACCCAGTGTTTTTCTTTTTTCTATGTTAAGTAAGTAATTTACCAGTTTCACTGCATCTAAAATATTATAAATTATGACTGTTTCGGTCCCGCCGGCGGGCTTTCTTTCCGGGTCGACGTAGGGCCTACTTATGAGGTTACACAAGCGGTCCGTGCGTGTCATGCTTGCTATGGTCTCCTAGATAGGCCTGTCGACCTCCATAACGCATAATGACTATCGTTGTCGGCGGCGTAAAATTAATGAATTTGACTATAACAGCGGTTCTTACCTTTTCGGCTGCGTCCCAAATTCCGGTCGTGTGACTGACCAGGCGACCCATGCCATCTAGGCGACCCATACCATCTAGGCGACCCATACCATCTAGGCGACCCATGCCATCTAGGCGACCCATACCATCTAGGCGACGAATGCCATTGCTGCCTTGCGGGTTGGGGTCCACGTCACTTAATTTGCACAGCTTCTTCCGCTGCTATTGTTAAATCTAGAGCGACATCTCTCTCCATATCCCTCTGCCTCTATAGCCAGGTACTCATTCATACAGCTGAGTGAACTGGAGCAACGTGAAGTGAACGGCCTTGTCCAAGGTTCGAAACGGCAGCAGGACGATTAAAACCCGGAATATCTCGATTAAGAGTCCGACGTTCTAAACACTGCGCCATCGCGCTCCATAAAGAAGAAGACAAGACAGGATACACTTGGCGACCCACTCAAAAGAGTGGTCGCGACCCACGGGATAAGAAATGCTGGACTTAATATATCAAGCATTTTGTTTCTAAGTCCTGTTGATGACCAAGACATTATCAGAACTGTTCAAAAAGTTAAGGGTAAAATGTCAACAGATTGTAATGATTTAAACATGAGCATGATTAAGATCAGTATTGCTCACATTGTAAAACCGTTGAAGCTCATATGCAATGTTTCCTTTATCACTGGAATATTTCCTAATCAAATGAAAACAGCTAAAGTCATTCCAATATTTAAGTCTGGTGATAAGGTGTATTTACAAATTACAGACCTATTTCTTTGTTGCCCCAGTTCTCAAAAATACTGGAGAAATTATACAGTGAGAGGTTAGATAGTTTTCTAGATAAGTATAATATACTCAGTTCTAGTCAATACGGATTTAGATCAAGTATGTCAACATCTCATGCCTTAATAGAATTGGTCGAAGAAATTACTAATTCTCTTGATAATAATAAATATGCCATTGGCATATTTGTTGACCTTAAGAAAGCATTTGATACGGTTAACCATGATATATTGGCAAAAAAATTATATTTTTATGGTATTCGTGGTGTTGCACATCAGTGGATTATGAGTTACTTGAAAAACAGAAGTCAGTTTGTTCACTATGATAATTGTGATTCAGAAATACTCAGAATATCCTGTGGTGTCCCCACAAGGATCTGTTTTAGGACCAAAGTTGTTTATTTTGTACATAAACGATATTTGTAATGTTTCAAGCATCTTTAAGTTCATCTTTTAAGTTCATCTTATTTGCTGATGATACCAACATGTTCTACAGTAATAGTGATATAGGTGAACTTGTCAGGTTGACAAATATTGAATTGGAAAAGTTACATGTATGGTTTGTAGTAAACAGGCTCTCTCTCAATATATCAAAAACAAGTTATATGTTATTTGGCAAACGTATTATAAAGACACGTGTCTCTATACATATAAGTAAGGAAGAAATAAATAAGGTTGAATTCACAACTTTTATAGGAGTTTTGATAGATAATAAATTAACATGGAAAAAACACATTTCTGTGATAAAATCTAAGAGTTGTGCCATAATGTATAAAGCCAGCTTTGTCATTGACAAACGGGGAATGCTTACTTTATACCATTCCCTTTTCCCCCCATACATTATGTATTGCATTGAAGTATGGGGCAATACGTATGCTACTACCTTAACTTGTTTAGTAGTGTTACAAAAGAGAGTGGTGCGCTTTATTTGTAGAGCTAAGAGGTTGGATCACACTTCTTCTCTATTCTCTAAATTACATATCTTGAAAGTGTCAGATATTGTTGATTTACGAACTGCACTTATTATGTACAAGGCAAATAGCAATTTGCTACCAGTGAACATACAAAAGTTGTTTACTATGTACAGTCCTGTATATGCAACTAGACAAAGCCCAACTTTTAAACAACATTTTGCTCACACCAAATTAAAGAGAATGTGTCTTTCGTTTAAAGGTGTAACACTATGGAATTCTCTAGACAATTCTTTAATATGTTCTAAAAACGTCCATTGCTTCAAAACAATACACCGATAATATTTTGCTTACTTACTAAAAATGTATTGTCTATATTGGACTTCACAAATTGTTATTCTTTAGCACAAGTGGTATTGGTTATATATATATATATATATTTCATTATTTTAAAAATATAAATTGTATGTTGTAATCACGCATGTTGCATATTGTAAAATATTCTTGATGGTAATTATATCAATTGTAATTTGGGCAAGTGTTATAAGTGACACACTTCTTCTTGCCCTTTTTCGACTTCAAAACTGTGACTTACAATTGTATACTTGGCATTTTTGTGTATTGTATGTTGTGCATGTATTATGTTGTTTTTGAATGTTGTGCATGTATTATGTTGTTGTTGTTGAATAAAACTTTCATTCATTCAAGCTGAACGTAACAAAGTTCGTGACGGACACGTGATTCCGGACAACAAACGACAATCCGCAGGTGACTCACTGTCGAACGACAGAAAGAACTCATTCAGAGGACACCCAATTTCCGTTACCGTTATTAGTGTATTCAGTTGTGGCAGACACCAAACAAGCGTAGAAGGCGTACGTAGCAACAATTCAGCCCATAGGTCTATGTTTGAATATGTCTTTATCGCATTCGCTTAAATTACGTGTGTAGGCTACAGTGCAACAATAATATTAGAGACCATTAGCTAACGCAATTAGGCGCCGCCACCGTACGCCAAATGTGAACGCGACCTCAAATCTGAAGTAAACCGCAGATCTCGCGACGACGTCTAATAAAACACCATTAGCTAAGCGCGCATTGAGCGGTTTTACGATCGGCTCCGGTAGGTAATTCTTTTCTCGTATGCAGTGGTTTTCTGTGTGTTACTAACAGTAAAATGCATGCACAAAATATATAAATATATGTATAAATGTGTTAACGGAACAATTTAACCTTTATCGCAATCGATAATCGCAGGTAGGTCGAATTTAAGAGGGAAGAACGGCAAACGTGAACCCCATTTATAAGCACGTGTTCGTAAAGGTCTACCTATTACTATGTGTAGTTATATTTGAATTACCATAACTATTTATAAAATAGTCGGCGTTTGCACTTACGCAAAATATTCATGTTTGGCGTTCATACGCGAAGTCGAACTACAGATCCCGCGTAAACCTCTGATTGGATCGCAAAAACAATTAACTGTGTGGTTGGCGTATGTTTTAGTGTCAAGTTTGTGCTTATTGCGTTATCTAACGGTGGCTATTATAGTAACAGGCCCCGCCGCTTTATTCGTTACTGATATTATGGATATTGCTGAACAAAGTGCGTGCATATCTAGGCCTAGTCATTGACATGTAGCAAGAACGCAGGTACATACTTAAAAGATAGGAGACAAACACATCCAGCTGGGTCCTGTGAGGACTCGACAATCAAAGTGAGCTGTTTCAGTACAGTATACATTTACTACGAAGTCGCGATGTGAAGACGGGTCTTCAATCATTCCATACGTCCTATTGCCTTGTCGTACCTTGTCGTGCATCGGCAACACAAGTTTAATGTCGCGTTTAAATGTCGGCGTTCTGTCGCAATACATTTTTATGGTTACATAATGCAGGTTTAGTGGCGAGCGAAGGTGCCCGTGCTGCCGCGGTCGCTCCACCGACTCGAGGCGGCCCGCTCAATGACACGGGAGTCGGCTCCGGCGCCTAATTGCATCGTGTGACACCCCGAGTGGGAGTGCAGGTCTACAGAAATAAATTGAGCATTTGGGGCAATGGAGCGGTGGAGCAATGGAACATCGAAACAATGGAGTGATGGAGCAATAGATGAATACACGTGACATCAGTACAAAAATGACGTTTACTACAGAAATGCATGAATAGTGGAGAGGATCACGTTACATGAGTACAGAAGTGGAGGCGAAGTGGAGAGGATCACGTTACATGAGTACAGAAATGAATATGAATAGTGGAGAGGATCACGTTACATGAGTACAGAAGTGGAGGCGAATTGGAGAGGATCACGTTACACGAGTACAGAAGTGCATGATTAGTGGAGAGGATCACGTTACATGAGTACAGAAGTGGAGGCAAAGTGGAGAGGATCACGTTACACGAGTACAGAAGTGCAGGAGAGGTGGAGAGGATCACGTTACATGAGTGCAGGAGAAGTGGAGAGGATCACGTTACATGAGTACAGAAGTGCAGGAGAAGTGGAGAGGATCACGTTACATGAGTACATAAGTGCAGGAGAAATGGAGAGGATCACGTTACATGAGTACAGAAGTGCAGGAGTAGTGGAGAGGATCACGTTACATGAGTACAGAAATGCAGGAGAAGTGGAGAGGATCACGTTACATGAGTACAGAAGTGCAGGAGAAGTGGAGAGGATCACGTTACATGAGTACATAAATGCATATGAGTAGTGGAGAGGATCACGTTACATGAGTACAGAAATGCAGGAGAAGTGGAGAGGATCACGTTACATGAGTACAGAAATGCATATGAGTAGTGGAGAGGATCACGTTACATGAGTACAGAAGTGGAGGCGAATTGGAGAGGATCACGTTATAAGAGTACAGAATTGCATGATTAGTGGAGAGGATCACGTTACATGAGTACAGAAGTGGAGGCAAAGTGGAGAGGATCACGTTACACGAGTACAGAAGTACAGGAGAGGTGGAGAGGATCACGTTACATGAGTACAGAAGTGCAGGAATAGTGGAGAGGATCACGTTACATGAGTACAGAAATGCAGGAGAAGTGGAGAGGATCACATTACATGAGTACAGAAGTGTAGGAGAAGTGGAGAGGATCACGTTACATGAGTACATAAGTGCAGGAGAAGTGGAGAGGATCACGTTACATGAGTACAGAAATGCATGAGAAGTGGAGAGGATCACGTTACATGAGTACATAAGTGCAGGAGAAGTGGAGAGGATCACGTTACATAAGCATAAAATTGCAGGAGTAGTGGAGAGGATCACGTTACATGAGTACAGAAGTGCAGGAGAAGTGGAGAGGATCACGTTACATGAGTACATAAGTGCAGGAGAGGTGGAGAGGATCACGTTACATGAGTACAGAAATGCAGGAGAAGTGGAGAGGATCACGTTACATGAGTACAGAAATGCAGGAGAAGTGGAGAGGATCACGTTACATGAGCATAAAATTGCAGGAGTAGTGGAGAAGATCACGTTACATGAGTACAGAAGTGCAGGAGAAATGGAGATGATCACGTTACATGCGTACAGAAGTGCAGGAGAAGTGGAGAAGATCACGTTACATGAGTACAGACGTGCAGGAGAAGTGGACAGGATCACGTTACGTGAGTACATAAGTGCAGGAGTATTGGTGAGGATCACGTTACATCAGTACAAAAGTGCAGGAGAGGAGGAGAGGATCACGTCACATGAGTACAGAAGTGCATGCGAAGTGGAGAGGATCACGTTACATGAGTACAGAAGTGCAGGAGAAGTGGAGAGGATCACGTTACATGAGTACAGAAATGCAGGAGAAGTGCGGAGTTCAACACTTGTTGGAGAACTCGTGTCACAGACCAACTAAATCGTTTCCTCCTAGAACTAGAACGCGTCCCGCAGACAAACCAAGCCGTCGGCAATGGTGAAAGGATGACAGCAGCCGCTCCCACCTTCGTCTTTGATCACCCCGGGGTGTTTTTGTTCTTTGCCGCTGGCTCACGCGGTTCAGCTCGTGGTTCGTTACCAGTTTACCACCCAACGGGGCGCTGGTGGGGGTGGACAAAGTGCATGGTAACGACAGTGTGCATGTCCGCCCGACAGCAGCCACACTTGTTAGATAATTCTGTTTATAACTGTACAGCAGGCAATATTCTTTGCGATACAAAACTACCAATTCGCGCTCGAGGTGAGGACGTTGACACCGTGTTGACTATATGCCTTCTACTGCATACGTATAACGGAGGCTTTGAAACAATCACACGCAAGCACATACACTCCCGCGCTTGCGACACACTTACCACCACGTGTACGCACGCAGGCACGCCCACACGCACGGACCGACGGAAGGACGCTCGCATGCACGCGCGCGCGCGCGCACACACACACACGTAGGAAGGGTTATACCAGTGTGTTTGAATGTCTTCACGAGAATATGTTCGCAATTATAATTATTATCATCAAACGTGAATGGTTGGTCATGCTGCTAGCACAGTTATAGCAGCACTGGGTTGATTGTTATAAGAGCATGTTCCTTGTAGACAAGGCTAGTGTCGTATATGTGCTGAGAGATGGCTGTTGGGCCAAAAGTCGCTTCGACAAATAATCAGTTGTCATTTAATTTGCAGTCGCGCTAACATATCGTGACTTTCCGATTACACATATTATTCGGTGAAATACAATCAGAGACGGTTGACTGCGGTGAATGAATGTGAAATGCTACCCCGTTTTTAATCAACGACGATGTATTGTAGTACAGCTCGCGGCCGAGCGATGCCGAGGCTCGGGGATGACACCGGTAACTAATTACCACTTTCTCGTGTAATTCCGAGACTCGCACACGAGAGCCAGTGTCTGTCAGAAAGTGGACCTCGGTCAGCCGTCGACAGCAACAAACAGGTCTAGACATTCGATAGTTAACTGGACGAACGTGTGACTGCGTGCGTGTGTGCGTGCTCGCGTACGTGCGTGCGTTCGTTCGTGCGTGATGTGTGCGTTCAAGAACCAACTGGCACTTTCGTTTTCGCGCTTTTTTAGTTTCGTTATCTCGTGAACGATGGAAATCCTGGAAATTATTGTTAAGTTTTGGCTCATTCGCTATTCATATGTTATAAACTGTAACCTCTCGTGCATAAACCGCCCGTGTCGTTCGATTGGTACATAACAGTTTTAGCCGTGTTAATGCGCGCTAATCGGGCTATATGTGTGTCTTAAACCTGACACCAATTATACATTGAAGTTGTTCTTGTTTAATGTTTACTAATTACTAAACTGCGGACAGCTGTATGGCCTATATAATTACTAATATGTTATCAATTGCGGTACATTTACTGGAGGAAACCAGATATCGCTATACACATAGGGGAGGCCTGGGTTGGTTGTCATAGTGCCTCTAATTTATTATTGTTTTCTGGATTGCAGAAACACTCGGGATTGTCCGTTTAGTAGATGTGAACCCCCATATGTAATGTTTTGTTATAGCGATTGAATATTGATGCGTTCGCGACGTGTTTTCGTTTTTTCTTACCGTAAGTAAAATGTTGAGATGATACTGTTTATGATATAGCATCGAGTAGTATTTAGTTGTACTTAGAGAGCTTGTCATGTCGAATAGAACAAACTTGTGAGCTCTCAGGTGTATAACAGCAAACCCATTCGCACAAGAAGAGTCTCTTCAAGAATTATATTTTTGTGCCAAGTCTTGATGGAGGGGCAGGTTGTTGCACAACAGTTGGGGTTGGTTGTCACAAAACAGTTAGGGTTGTTTGTCACATTGCTCACATAATGATAACTACTTGTAAAATTTTGAATTTAGGAAAATGCTTTCGATTAATTTCATACTTTCGATATATATCCTATAGTAGGTATGTTAGGCTGAAATGGGCCATGATTCCAGCAAATATTTTTCATATAGGATGTGAATAGAAAAAAAAGTTATCTATGCTTAACGTGACTCTTTTGATCTCGCAGTTTTTAGCCACTTGCAACATTTTCACGGATATGCATCAGGCACCTTTCAGAGCGCGACTTTCATTGTGTGATTATTTTTTGAGAACATTAATATCTCCATCTTCATGCTATTCATACTAAAAATAAAACAGCACCCCTCGTTTACTTTTTTGACAATGTTCTTATGAGAAACCAGGAATTATTATGGCCTAAGCTAAAAACAACTTTATTGTTCACGTGTCTCCCATGTTCACGGACGCAGTTCGCAGCCATACATGGAAACAAGACTGAAACAATCCAATAGCATATATTATATATACATATATATACATATATATATATATATATATATATACACACACACACACACACACACACACACACACACACACACACACACACACACACACACACACACACACACACACACACACACACACACACACACACACACACACACACACACACACACACACACACACACACACACACACACACACACACACACACACACATAGCGCTCGGCGGGAACGCAGGTTTTAACCTTCCGCGTAACTCGACCGCGCCTCTGATGGTACCGCAACTAATGTGCGCAATTGGCACGTCAAAATGCCGTCTCCTCGCGTCAACATTATCTGACACCGCAGCAATAATTACTCGCCGCTCCCCGCGCTCGACCGGATCAGCCGCTGTTAGCGGCAGGTGTCGTCTGCTTCGCATTTCACCAGTGACCGCTAGGCGCAATCACTTGTTGGGCTAAAATCCGTCCGCCATTGCTCTTCTCGAATTTTACACAGTATGTGAGACAACAGAGGTTATGAAATAATGTGCTGTGACATTTTAAAGTAAATTTATTGAATAAACTGTGCAGGAAATCAAGGAAACGATATAATGGCCGGCTATGAAGAAATATGTTGTGGCTTCACCCATGTTTATATAAATAGCTCGTCACGATTTATATTGCTGGAGACTGCTTGTGCCGTGGGTTAAACTTAAAAGCAACAGACCATGGCTGTCCCGTACCAGCTATCCAGATAGTCCAACTTGTTGTCTTCCGTGTACATGCTTGATAATCTGTAGGTGTTTCACTTCCATATTATATTCTTTGGCAGCGGAACATGGTAAATATTCGGGGGAGCGGCTCATAAAACAACTCCATTTTTCCCCCTGAGATTCACCGAAACCTAAAATTGCACCCCTTAAAACTCTTTAAAATACTACAATTGTACCCCCCACCGGAGCTCTCCAATTACTCAAACTGAAGTCGCATTAACACTCCCCAAAACAAAATATACCCTTTCCCTAAATATTGGGGGCTAATCCTACCTCTAGCTCCCACCAAAAAAAATGGGGCGGAGGTGCTCAGCCATCCCCAGCCTCCCCATCCGGTTCCGACGCCTTAGGTATACAGTGCCCGCGTTCTGCGTTGTGCGCCTTAGATTGTTTTACGTGTGGGGTGTACTAGGCCTATGGGTCAGAAGTCTTAGATTAGGCTAATTTCGTTATTTGACCCAACGTTGTTTACATGAGTGTAAATTCTTGGCCAAGATTATTTATTTTGGAGAATGATTAGACAAGACACGCAACCAGACGACAAAACCAACAAGAAAATTGTAGTTGTTGAACCAGGAACTCATTACGTATGTTTACTGGCTAAAATTGCGCTGTCCATGAAATACGGTAGCTATACGTTCAACAAACGTTTCCAAATAAAATTCTAGTTCTTTTTGGTAATCCTACATAACCCCTAAAATGCATTTTGTTTCCCTTTAATCGATTTTCATTGTTATGTGTGTACACAAGTATTCTGTAATTCGTAGGCGTTGGAACGGGATGGTTGGAGCTTGGAGGGAGGGACGGAGGGCGAAAATTGTCCAGCAGCACCCTTCCCCGTTTTTGAAGGTCATATCCGACAGCAGCGGAGTGTTGAAGCTCCGGCTAAGCCCCTCCTCCAATATTCAATTAGTTCCGACGCCTGTGATGGGACTTCTATAAACATGTTTCAACTGTGAACGGAAAACCTGCTGCAGCATTGGAGAAACTCTACTATGCTTAAAATATTCAGGTAAACCATGCTGACTCTTCAACTTGATGGGACATAGTCATCACTAGACTGTAACCCCCCCCCCCCGTACTTGGGACAGTTTCCCGACTAGCTCTGGCGATGCTGTCCTCCTGCCGACATGTCGCTATTGTCGCCCCGCAAGTCGTGCTTCGTGTCACTAATCACGCTTTCGGGCCGGCGTTAATCTCAAAGGCGCACTCTAATCTGTGTCCGGAAGCGGTTCTTTGAGCGCTGAGCCGCCACTCGCGCGCGATGTCACGTCAGTGGAGTTATAAGGCTGCGACGTGACAAAGCGGAGATAAAACGGAACGGATGCTTAACTGGAACATCAGCTGGCGTCAGTCGGTGTAGATGGAGTGTCACATTCGGAGCCGGGCTGAAGGCCCTGTACAACCAGCAACCGTTCACCCGCTCCTAACTTTGTTGACGAGGACATGTAGCCAATGTATGTAGGGCCTAGGGCGTGTGACAACTCCGAAATTGTAATTTTTATTTTTGTTTTTCATTGTTTTATTGGTAACTTTTTTTCTTAGGCACATTTAATTGAGCGGTTATACAATTTAGAGTATTTAAGATGCCATCCAATTAGCGTAAATGTATACTTATGTTAATGTTGTTGCTAGAACTAAAACGGAAAAGCGAAAACGTAAAAAACATAATGCTTAGTTTAGTTTCAGATTTGGAATTCTAATCAGTAGCTTGGCCCTATAGACTACATCTATTTTTATTGTTTTACAGTAGAAATAATGTTTTTCATTTCACTTCTGTGCAACCTAATCAGCCATTTCTAAATCTGTAACTGCCCATTTTTCCAGAATATTAAAGTGCTGTTACCAACCAATGTATTGTGTGTGGTTGTTTTGTCCGCAGTAAAAATGGCGGGAAATCACGATTGCGAAGAATGACGCCTTAAATTAATTACAAGTGATCCGTCCTGTCCACTGAGCCACCATCTGTCTCGACGACAACACGACACCACCCGGTATTAAACCGCGCAATGCGCACGAACAATAACCCATTCTTGTAGATAATAATTAAAGGGCTAATAAGAATTTATACTTATTCAGGCCTAATATCCTTCGAGCATCATGAAATAATAAGTCAGCGCTGAAGCCTGTCGTGAAATGTGTCGGGGCTGTGTTGGTCGTTGGCAATGCTCTGACATAATGGTACTTTGTATTCGGCGTGCGCTATCTGGCTGGCGCGGTTATTAACGGGACTGTGACGGGCGTCCGTGGCAGCTGCCGTGCTCAGCGCCCCGTTGGGCTGGCTTTGTGGCGCTGCCCGGGCGACAGACAGGGCGACAGGTGACAGCCGTAGCAGGTGTGTGCACCAGGTCCGCTTGGAAGGAAGCGGGACGTGCGGGGGAGTGACGGGGGGAAGGACGTGTAACGTTACGATGTATTCAACTGTTCGTGGCGCCTGGGTCGTTGTTTCTCCTAGAACGAGCCGCTTCTGCGTAATAACCTATTATTGTTTGTACATTAACCCCAATGTCACAACCGATATTCCCCCACGCATGCATGCATGCACTCATGCGCGCGCACGATCGGTATGTAGGGCCGAAGGTCAATGAGTTATCCTAGACCGCAACGACAATGTATAATTACGTATGCGAAATGTGAGTTTCTTTTATAGAAAATCACCCACGAAATCGATCTTACAGGAGGTTATCTCAACGAAATCGGTCATATTGTACAGATAACCCGAAACTTGCTTGGCCTTTGAACCTGCTCCTTGAGTAGACCTAGCACCTAGGAAGCAACAGGAAAACAGCGGTAAACTGTCTGAAATGGCTAAATGGCTAATTACTGGCGAGAAAATGCGTGCGGTTTCCGCCATGTCTCGTGCAATCGCCCGATGTTAACCATTGTCTTGTGACGAGAAGCTGTCGCTTTGATCACTGTGTCGCCCGCTCCAACCTCAATCCGACACGGACCCGTGACCCCGGCACGTGCCAGGTGACCCCGGCCATTAAAGACAACGCGCGGTCCCCATGAAACAGAACGCACAGCAATTACAGGACAGGCAGGCGAACTACGCCAAGCCAACGAGCCGCTAGTCGGCAAACAATACGTCGAAGCCTTGCAACTCGACCGAGCCGTGATAAATAGGCTTCGCAGGCATTGTCTCGTCTCGGCCGACTAGCCCTTGTCTCATAACAGTGAGACAAGGGCTAGTCACGTCAATTGTGACTTAATCAACCGAACCTGCGGGTACTGATGACGCGTTTGGCACGTCGCCAGTAAAACATTGCCCGTCCTTCAATGGGCTAAGTAAATACGTACTCAACTTTAAAACCGGTTTGCTTACTATTTACACATTTACATAGCGTAGCACCGAAAGCCTGTTGCAGTATAATAGTAGGCGTACACCTCATCTTCTAGCGACCGTGTATTCCCGAGACGGTCTAACTGTTGAGAGTGGCCGCTTGCATCCTCATCTGCCACGACGCCCGTCAATCTCGTCCTCATCCACAACCTCTTTCACCTCCATGTCTCTCCTCACCACGTCCCTTATTCGTCTCTTTTGTCCCGTCCTCTACAGGTTGTGTTTCCGTCCATCCGTGACTTCTCTTTCGCATTGTCTTCCCTCGGCGTCCAGACCACCGCTGTCTGGTCTGTCTTAATTAATTCGTTACACACACCACTCCAATCTCATTCCTTATAAATTAACTTGTCTCAGTCAAAAATATCCCAGTTATCCATTTCAGCATTCTCATCGCCTTTCGTTCAAGTAACCTTTCTCCAGTTCTTGGGTAATGCCCGTATCTCTGTCCCTTCGACAAGATAGGTCACATGGGCCGTTCGACTCCTAAGACATCAATTCATTTCACCCAAACTTATTTCACTCTGTTCACCAGTCCTTGCATGGTGCTCGCATTCTCCAGCTTGATTGGTAGTAGGTAATGAAAGCTTTCAACTTGTTTAAGATTGTCGAATCTCACCATCCCTGTCCTCTGTAGGTTTCGTCATACCATGCCGTTCCAAAGACATCTGCGACGATAGTGAATTAGGGAATACCTGACTTTGGAGCGAGGTTTTAACAGCAGGATGCCTTTCCCGACGTCAACAAACCATACATAAGCCCTGCATGTACGCACGCACGCACGCACGCACGCACGCACGCACGCACGCACGCACGCACGCACGCACACACACACACACACACACACACACACACACCACGTGCGAAGCATGTTTATATAATATGCAAATATTAATTGTCTATCGTTTGCAATAATATCTATATTGTGGAAATAATGACAATAGAACCACCTATTTTATCGTCTAGGGCCCTACTTAATTTGAATGACGTTTCTATTGAAGTTGGCATTTTGTGTCGCGTTATTTTGGCGACATTATGCCTCTGGGACGTGTAGCTTGTCTATCGACGTAGTCGTAGATGGTTGGGAGCTTACAAAAATGTACACCGACCCCCCCCCCCCATGGATGTAGGGACTCAAATGCATGTCACGCGTTTCGGGAAGGTCGGATACGAGGGTGGCATAGCGTCCCCTTCCGCAAAACAATCGAACTATTAATATACAATATAAGCATAATACTATAAAGGTGGCTTACATTAATGTTAATATTAAACCCTGATGCTAAAATATACTGTTGTCGTATGTATATTGAACACTAGGTCCTAATTGGGAAGTTGACGTGTTGACAGAATTAGCGCGTTGGAGATCGGCTCGTCCTAAAAAAGACGACATGAAATTGTGAAATGTATTGTAAAACTTACTTGGTACATGCCACAATGCTTCGAGTCTTGATTCCATGATAGAATTATTTTATTTGTGACGAATCGACAGCCTACTACTAGTACTTTACAACCGCAAGCACATGCAATAATGTATTTAATTGCCCGCCAGATGGCGACACTGCCTGGACGTTTTGAATGCCACGATTGCCGCAACTGGTAGAAGAAGCCAGCGCTACGTCGAATGGCCGGTAACAACACAATGCAGTGCCGATAAAGCCTAATAAATTGCACAGAAGCCCAAATACATAATTATAATATATTGGGTAGATGTCAGCAGTATTATGTAAAATGCTGTTTTGGTAACCGAAGGTGATTGAACCTATATAGACCCCTATTAATCACATTATTTTACATTTATACCAAGTTGTTTACAACGTTCTCCCACTATCCGAAATGGCATATGACTGATATGTAAATATGGATATGTCCAACGTGTCGACCAACTTTCAATTCCTCTCGTACGGTGACACTAGTAATCCACATAAGAACAAAATCACGACTGTACTCTTTACCGTCAGTACATTATAATTAAGGTATATCGTTGAATATTTCAAGTTGAATAGTCAAAGACATATTAAGAGTCTTTGGTATCGTTGCTTACAATCGACATAAAAAGCATTAGTATGATATGACATCACGACATGATTATTAGGAATATGGCCTAGGTCTATATTTTCTTTACCTGCAGTGCAGGTGTTTTTCAACATACCGTTTTTATTGGCTACATCGAAATTGCACATATATACAACTATCCGATACCCAGAAGGTAAACTAGTGTAAATATAATAATGAGTGACACTCGTGGAATTAATGTTTTGCGGGCAGCAAAACGTGAACCGGCCATTGCCAGTAATACTGACAGTCGGCTTCTTTACACCAGCGAGTACACTGGGGCTACAGCTGATGTTGGACTCGTGCCAACAAATCCATGTGGTCGACCGAAAGCCGGCTTTCTAACCAATCACAGCCCGTCTATTATTATATCCGAGATCACTTGGCATGGCCATTATTTGTAGGGGTGCTCTGTTAGCTAGTGTTAGTGGTAAACCCTTCCAGTGCTGCAAATATATGCAATATGTAGCCATTTATTATGAAATTGATAATATGATGTACACGTGTATATGGTAAATGCGAAATAATAGTTGAACGTTAAGCTGACCCACTTTTGGGCACGTTGAAATGTAACCCTTCATCCCCTGCCAACCTATGCGGACTAGTCCATTTATTACCTATTAGATTTGGGTCGCTACTGTCAGTGTTCACTCCGACCTGGAGAACAAACTGGGCTAGGTTTGTGAAGATGTTCTCTATTTTTCATTCGCCTTTGTCTTTTGTTTTACGTCAGAATTTAAAGACATCGTACCTTATATGCAGATGTACACCGGCACTGTGACGTGTGAAAATCTCACACGATTCGATATATTCTTTCAGGTTTTATGACGCTTTGAAGCATACCGGCGTTCAGCTGGTGAATGCTGTCGCGGTGTGAGAAAAAAAAGATAGGTGCTTCCTCGCCGGTAACAAAACACGGCTGAGTGGATCTGTCCCATCTGGGGCACGGGAGTATGAAAATGCTTACGTTTATAACCGAAAAATTGAAGGCACATTCACTAGAAGACGTTCAACCATTCCAGCAAACAGAGGTATGTGTTCGTTCGGATGTTTTCTGGCCTGTCAAAACGCCGGCCGGCTTGTTTACTATTTGGTATGACATTGACAATTCTTATTATTTACTGGGGGCAGCCGCAGGGCGTAGGCTTAGATTTAGTGTTGTTGCAGACTATTATATGTCATTGTTTTGACGGCGGTGATGACATCTACTAATACAGTGACAAGGTGAAATTGACACACAAATTTTACCCAAAAAAAACGTTGCAGCATTGCCATTAGTGCCATTACAATCAGTCGTGACACTCGTGAACTGTCCATTAAGTTTTACTTGGTAAATAGTGATAAATGAACGCAAAAAGGCATTAATCATGTAATTTATTACTTAGCCCTAAGGCTAAGATAAAGAAACAACATTACTCACGAATAGTTTCTGTCTGCAATAACGTGACTACATTTTGCCTAGTTTGGCAAATAATGGGCCAGTGAAGGCTAGACTATGTCACTAGCTTCTAGGTTACATAAAGTGCTAAACCCATGACCAAGACCAAAGCAGCACTAATAGTTATTCAGTTGTAATAATTTTTAGCAAATATGTTATTTATAAATTGTTAGTTGTAAAACAATATCCTAAATTAATTATATTTACCCAGTATCAAACTTTGGTTAAAACAGTCTACGTTGGCACTTAGCCAAAATATTTGGGACTATCTGGACAGATCTAGCAATATAATGACACGTATGAGGTTGAAATTGGCAATCAATGTAAGTTGGAAACTTGTCAAATGTATCAATGGCAGCTTCTTGATTTAACCGGCTATTGAATGTGTGCCAGAAATTGTTGGCAAGGAAACCAATGCTTGATCGCTTTTGCAAGTATTCACTGGAATGTGCCAGGTGTTTTGGACATAGCTGCTGTTTACTGGTGATATCATCCCTAATGTACTGTCACTGTGAATAACTGTCAAACATCTTAAAAAAGGATAAACTTAACCAAGCCAGTAGCTTGTAATCATCATTTTCATTCAGTGTGTAACAATGTTAAATGTTTAGTTGTGAAATAAAATAATATGTGTAATTTGAACATTTCACATGATTGTTTTGTGTGAACTGACCAGTTGTTTACAGCCAAAACGTTTTCCTTGGAAGAATGCTAACATCATTGTTTAAAAATGTGGAGCTGTGCAGATGAACACAAAGTGTATTTCCTCTATGTACATTGCTATTGAATACAATTTATAATTCTTATTGATCATCTGAACAATCTCAGTTTCCAAGATAAATATGAGGCATAGAGTAGTTGCTAGGAATTAAGACAACATTTTTTAGACTTTAAATCTGATTTTTCATTAGATCTCTGAATATGGTAGTGCTGTGTGTCTGGGTGAATGCTTGCATTCTGGGGATGTTGTGTGTTTGTGTGAACATTGTCTGGGGTTGGCAACTTCGTCTGATACCATTAATCATTTACACTTGCATTCTGTCTGTTTCTCTCATCATCACCTATCTGCCAGCCTATCATCCAGTCCCATGACAGACACTGACCAAACCCTAGTGGTCAGACACTGGACACATCTGCTGAAACTGCCTATCGAATGTCACTGCTAATGACAACATTGGAATGGCTGGACTAATTAACAGTTGTATCAACAGAGGTGCTCCAGCCGGCTGGCCTACAGTAATGGCCCAGTCTGTCAGACCACAGTACTGGCCCAGACTGTCAAGCCACAGTAATGCCCCAGTTTTGGATGACAGGTAGCCCAGTGTGACAGACCACAGTAGTGGCCCAGTCTTGGGTGACAGGTGGCCCAGTCTGCTAGGCCACAGTAATGGTCCAGTCTTGGATGACAGGTGGCCCAGTCTGCCAGGCCACAGTAAAGGCCCAGTCTTGGATGACAGGTGGCCCAGTCTAGCAGACCACAGTAATGGCTCAGTATTGGATGACAGGTGGCCCAGTCTGTCAGGCCACAATAGTGGCACAGTCTCGGATGACAGGTGGTCCAGTCTGCCAGGCCACAATAATGGCTGAGTCTCGGATGACAGGTGGTCCAGTCTGCCAGGCCACAATAATGGCCCAGTCTTGGATGACAGGTGGTCCAGTCTGTCAGGCCACATTAATAGCCCAGTCTGTCAGGCCACAGTAATGGCCTAGTCTTGGATGACAAGTGGCCCAGTCTGTCATGCCGCAGTAATGGCCCAGTCATAGATGTGCATTTATTATAATAACACCCTATCCAGATTCTTATTCCTGTAGTTATTAAAAAAACAAACGGCTAGACAGATGGACAAGGAGCCAGAGAGACTTGCAGGGAACAGGTTAGGCAGCTTGTGTTGAGCTTGATAACTGCCTGGTTAGTTTTATAGCACAGTCACTCCTGCCTCAAGTGATGGATCTTTGTTTATGTTTGCCCCCCTCCCTCCCACCACAAGCATTCCCTGCAATTAGTCACTAACTTGACTGAATCAGTGAATGGTTTCACTTACAGTAAATGTTATTTGTGCTTCAAGAAATGTGGTTGCTTTTTAAACAAGATTCCTTCATGCATCTGAGCTACTTTAGTGGTTTAATAAAACATCACACTTGGACAAGACACAGTTGTCCGCAGCTGTTCTTTGGAGCCACATTATCGTGTGAGTGGGAGACACATACTTGTGTGTATGACTGACCAATCATCACACTTGGACAAGACACAGTTGTCCGCGGCTGTTCTTTGGAGCCACATTATCGTGTGAGTGGGAGACACATACTTGTGTGTATGACTGACCAATCATCACACTTGGACAAGACACAGTTGTCCGCGGCTGTTCTTTGGAGCCACATTATCGTGTGAGTGGGAGACACATACTTATGTGTATGACCAATCATAACAAAGTTATTTATGGTTGGGCCAGTTGACCCATGACATATCCATCCAGTAATGTAAAGTAGTCATGCACTGTGCTTGCAGCACACCAGAATACAGTGTAGCTGTGTGGCAGTGTATTTCTGATGTCATTCTGCCGAGAGTGGTGGTCTAGTTTTACACAGTGTCAGAGCTAAGACAAAGAGCCAGAGTAGAGGAGAGATATGTTGAAACATGTGGCAGTCAGCTAGTGATATCCATCAGCACCCCCCCCCCTACTTAATGAATCACTGGGGTTCCTGCAATGCCACCTACTTCTAGGACAATATACCTATTATAGGACAATATACCTATTATTTTCATTTGTTAGCACCTCTATTCAGCAATCATAACTTATCCAGTAGTGCAGTGCAGGTCTGTTAGTGCCTCTGGCTATCTTAGTGGGCTTGTTAGCCTGACTGGCCAAGCCTATTGGCACACTGCCCAGCACTATAAATAGCCCTCGGCTGTTTCATGGTTTATGTGAGGGTATGTGTGTTTGTACACTGTGCCTGCTATTGTACTAATGTGTATGTGCATACAATTTAGAATTGTATGATGATAAACGATTAGGCTTTGTTTGTATGTCATTTATTTATTATCGCAATTCTACTAGTTTGCCACGGGCCAGTGTTGTGTAGTTTGTGGGATTTTGTATTTGGTAATTAATTTGGGCATGAACATTCTATGAGAACTATGAACAGGATGTTGTCTTGTGCATAAGTAGGCCACTATGAGTTGTCAAAAATGGGAATTATTTCCCTACAATGGGTATCTTCCATGATTCTAGCACGGTGTCTCTGTTTTGCAGTTAGAAGATCGGGATTCGGGAACAGAATCTGACGAAGAGAACGCAGAACTACAGGCACTTGTAGAAGGTGAGTGTCACAGAAATGTGTTCCTGTGTGTTTTCACAATGTATGCGTGCTGAAATGGCCAGTTTACGCTAATTGTGTTGATGTACAAACATTTTTATGGTTTCCACTACGCATATATCGAATACGTTAGTTCTGTTGTGGCGGCACTAACAACTATGAGGTGCTCCTCATAAGTACTTTGTTTGGGAATGGTTATGTTCCCGTTGTGAACTGTTTCTGTTTCCTGTGGTGTACATCACATCGATCTGTTGTGTTTACAGAGACATTGTTACTGTGTCAAACAAGTCTGTTCCCTGCAGTCATGGCCGCTCTCATGACAAGCATTCCCACTCTCAGTTCTACATATTACACATGTGAAAGTTTCCGGCACTGTGTAGTATCTACTTGTGACATACGTACTTATCAAAAACACTTGTCCATCTTGGTGGAGTGTGTGTATTGACACGGGATGTAACTCATGTTGTCTGTCTGTGCCTGCCAGCTTTGAAGTTAAATCCTCAGCAAAATGTGCGCTACTCATTTGCGGCATGGCAGTGATGTGTCGTTAGCACCCAGTGTCTTTTGAGGGCACCTAGGTCTGTTGGGAGCTCCCTAGGTCTGTCAGGGTATCCATGGTATGTGAGGAGCTCCTCAAGTTTGTTGGGAGGGAGATAGGGAGACAGTGGGAGGGTCCAAGGATGGCATGGGAAACAGGGAGCTGAGAGGGAATGTGCCACTGACATCTGGCCTGCCCAGCAATCTCCTTAGCCATGTTGCTAATTAATCATAGTTAGCCAGGTTGATTATTGTGTTTATCCATCTCATCTTGGCCATACAGTCTGTGTCAGTCCAGGCTCCTGCTTGACCATTCTGTCCAGTCCTGGTTTGTTTGGCAGGATACTTGTCTGACTGACAGTGGTGGCCAGGGATTAGCCGGTCAGCCTATGGTCAACAGATATGCTGAAACCCAGCCATTTCAGTTTACCAATGGTTTAGAATGTTAGCTATGGCACTGGATTTAATTAGGCAAAGAAACATGATATTTGGACTTAATGGGTTCATTAGATGTGATGTTATTTTGGCCCAGTGGGGGAATTCAATGACAATCCGGCAGGTTATAATTTGTTAAGTTCCTCACATTCCTGTGTGTTTAGCCAGTTGCTGTTTTGATCATAGCTTCCATGCGTTCAACTAGGTGAGTGGGAGGTGGGTTTTTTGTGTGCCAAGTATAACAGTGATGTCATCACGGCTGGTGGGATACCTATTTCTGTCACTGTGACATCATCGTGCCTTGCTGTGATGTGATGTGGTTAATTCCTGTTTACCATGCATCAGTTATCACACCATGTTTGGGGTCAATGCTCAACTGTACAACCATGGTGACTCCTTGAGGCTTGAGCCATGGTGACATCAGCGCGTCTAGAGAAGGCTGCTCAATAGTGGTCTCTGTCTTGCAGTCTTGCAGTCAGTGTAATAACCTTTAGTTTAATGCCTATTATATGTGGCGTCATAAATCTGCACAGCGGCTTTAGGAGAGTGCTAAATCTTCAGAGAAGGCGACCAAAGACAAAGTATGTACAAGTGTATACACCCATGCGTCATGCGAAAATAGACATCACTATTGTTCGGCCAACTGTGGCCATGTTATTCAGTTGTCATGGGTCAGTTGTTTTATTGTGTTGTGCGTCAAATTATTTCCTATTTTGGCACAACTCGTATTTAATGTTACTACTATTTGTTGTTAGGTGTACTAAATATGTATTATGTTATGTGACAGATAAGATAATAAATAAAAAAACTGTAAGTAAAACACTGTTTTAAATAACAATACGAACAGGATTGGTTCAAAGTAATGGTTGTTTACCAAGTGCTGTTTTATGCTGCGTTCCAATGTTTATCGTAAATGCGACTTCATCACAACCTAGTTGCATAAATTTTACAGTGGTGAAGTCGGGCTGCTCCTGATCTTTAAAGTTCACCAAACCATCATATTCAGGGTATACACAAGGTGATTGGAACAAAACATGATTCCTATATCTGTGTCTGTTACTGACGAACTCACTCTTGTGTTGCAGCGATGCAGGACTGTAAAGACCGGATGGAGTCGCGACGGCTCTATGGCAGCCAATCAGCAGTGGCCTACCTGACACAGGTAGAGCCGACTCACTCACTCTCGCCCCCGCTGCCTAAACTTCGCCCCATCACTCTAGTCAACCACGCGGGGCTTCGGCTCACGTACTCTAACAACTTTGTGGAGCGACCAAGCTCCGAAGAGGAACTAGCTATCATCAACAGCCACCCAGCGGAGAAGCGTAAATGGTCGCAGGTGACACGCTGTGGCAGCTGTAGTGACGATTCCTGCTCATCTGACGACGAAGTTCGCGACCTTCTCTCGGCGAGTCCGAAGCCACTAACGTTTAGCGCGGCGCCGCCTCGCGGCATCCGACGCATGACTAAGACAATGCCACCGAACTTGTTCCTCTCTCGAATGTCACCCTCTCTTCAAATCTGCTCTGTGTCGCCACGGAAACGACATCGACAGACATACGGCAGTGATGTAAATGAAGCAACTGTGATGCAGCGGCCTTCTCTCGACTTCGAGAAAATGCAGGTAAGCCGGAGTCATGTTTTACATATGCTGCAGATGGTTGTGGCATGTACATTGTATGTCAGAGAAACTTCGAACAAATTGTGGAACTTGTGCACTCTTTGCTGGGCCACCATGTCCAAGACTGGTTCGCTCTACGTGGTGTTTTAATGACATATTTGTCTTGTCATCATAATAAACAAAATTACACAGCTGTTATCAGTTATAAACATAATGGTTATATATATATATATATATATATATGGATTCAGACATATTGTAATAGAATCTCACTAATTTATGTTAATCAATACTGGGCATTGTCACATAATAGGGAGGCACATTCACATTGCAATCGGCAAACTATTTAAATGCACACATTTCAGCAATATCAATTATCCTGATGTTGAATACACTAAATAGCATTCCTATTGATTTAAACATGATAGCAGGTAGATTATATACAATGTGCCAGCAATGCTGGGCCTGTTTAAATGCTATAATATTCATAATAACCGTCAATGACACAATATGGCCAGGTAGTCGTGGACATTGGTCTAGTCCTGTCTGAAATAATTAAATGTGTGCTATTACATTTCCATTTCCCCTGTCCGTCAGAACGCCCCACTAATGTCACCCTTTTTGCTTACTTGGATCAGTATGCATTACTTGGCTGACTTCTGGCCATTGAAAGTTCGACTGAAATGAAAACAAAGCCAGATTGTGTTGTTTGCAAGTTTCGCATGAGTTGGCGCAGAGGTAATTGGCAGTCGCGGTCAGCAGAGCATCGCAGTGTAACTACAGTGACGTATTCATACCATATCTGAATACTCATTGGTAGATTTGCATAACAGTCCAGTGGTTTCACATTAGTACTGCCACTGGGCAGTTCTGACACTAACTACAAGGCCGGAGGCCGGTAACCATGGCAACGAGCCCTTATATCACAGCCCCAGTGATGTGACCAGGTAGATTCCAGTGTCATATGACAGGTCGATTTACCCTTGATTACCTGAGCAGTTTGGTCTTAATTAAATATTTTATCCCAGCTGTTTTTCCTGCATGCTACTGGAGAACCCGTCAGACTATCAATATTAGTACATTATCGAAACATTGTTATTTTACTCCTAAACACTACATCGGTAAATGTAAATGAGAACTTTGATGGCTTGCAGTCTGCTCATCAAGCACACATTGAAAGAACACCACTTTGTAAATTACGTCATTCATGCATTTTCATTGGAAACCTTCCAATGTCTGCCAAGTGTAGCCTGTTAAGTTGTATGTATCGTAGCTAGTAATATGAAACCTTCCTTGTTGAAATTGATACAATCTGATAAAAACAGAGTGCAGGTTTTGTTTCCGTTGTGAATCATTTGCCATAGTGATTGCACAGTTTTTTTTTTTATGGCTGAACAAAACTTTTTGAAAGGTTTTCATATTCAGTCAGCCATGTTCTTATGATAACTTATCCACCTTGTTATCATGGGAGTTTTTAGGATGGGGGACGGCAGCAGTAAGGCACACATTCTTTTTAATCTAACGTTCTATGAAAGCTAGATCAGGGAGAGGATGGAATACTGGTGTGCCGAGTTTGATTAGTCTTCTCTAGTGTCGGCCTTTGTCAGGTGCCTTTATATTGCAACATAAATAATGGAAACTGCAAAATGGATGCGTCATTCAACGCAATTGTCACAGTTGATTTTGTGTACAATTATTAGCGCTTCAGCCCTTTCATTATGGACAGACATTTCTTCACCCTAGCAGCCATGCTAATGTACTTCATTGCTATAACATGGCACCAGTGCAGCAGGTTGGACAGAACAGTCTGCACCACTACGCCACTGCGCCACTGCACCACTGCACCACTGCACCACTGCACCACTACACCACATGGTGTGTGCAGCAACTTCTGTGCCTGTGGCGGTGAATTAAGTGGGCATCAGTGGTGCTGGCGTGCATATTTCATCAGCCTTTCACAAGCGCCATGCCGACGTCGTATTTCCACGCAGTCTTGCTGTCATTTTAAATGAGAGTCCCATAGATATACTCATATACTCGGTTCTACTATTTGATTCAAAGGGTTCATAAACACATCGGTGGTGAGCAGTTTTATGACCCACGCCTTTATGCAGGATCACAATTTTACCAGTCAAAAAATTTCCCAGTACATACTTGCATCCATTTGTGTGCACACGTACAATCCAGTCCAAACATGCATATATATGTACATAAATACATGCATATGTGTACAATAATACATGCATACACAAGTGGGATACACATTCTAAAGCATAATGGACATTATAATGTTTAAGGGTTTTTGCTCCTCAAATTTGCATCTGTCCAAAATGAGCTCAACCCATCCAAAAGACGGGTCTCTAGATAAAGCTGTGGTTTTACCACCTATAAAGATATCAGCTGTTGTTAGCATGTTGACTTGCAGTGATTGCTTGTTGTATGAAACTCATGCACTGTTCCATTTGTTGCAGGGTGTACGTGTCATGTGATCACTTCAAGCCTCTCTCTGGATGTACGTCTTCACAACTTCTTTGTCGCCGCCATTATCTGTGTGCGATCACACGACACAGTCACTACAAGAGGAAGATGCGCAAAGAAGATGCGCCATCAGCAGCAGCTAAGAAGCAGTGAGCAAAGTTTATACGGGTAGACAATCTCATATACATAAATGGTACCAGAACAGTTGAGCCGTCATGTCAAAGTTGTGGTGATGGCGGTGACGGCGGTGACCGTCGAGATATTTGTGAATCTTTCAGCCGACACATTAAGCAGCCACCATTGCATCAGTGATTCGTTGTCGGTTGCCATGGCAGCGGTTGCCATGGCAGCGGTTGCCATGGAGACATGTGGTAGCTGTGTGACACTCTGGGACCGCGCTTGTGATATTAAGCAGTATGCATTCAAGGTTGATAGCAGTGGACAAAGCTGAACTGATGAATGTGTGTACTCGTGCATGCATGCGAGCACTACACAACATGTGGAATATTGAGAGAAGTGACACCAGGACGCTACTGTGACAGGCCAACAGTGTGATAACTTCAGGGATTATGTATTGCTTGACAGAAGCAAACAGAGGACTGCACTCGATGCTTGGGTACGATCGCATACCAGACGGCTTTCAAATTTCGTACTGGCAACATTTCAGTGATTTCTTTCCGTCAGATCGAGTGCTGTTGGCCAACAAGTTGTCTTGTGCCTTTGGTGAATGGACGGGGATGCTTCACGCAGATGTGTGTTCATGTTGTATGCAGACTGTCATTTTCATTGATAGATTTCTATTTATAAGAGAGTTTATATTATCAAATACAGGGGTGATGTCGATAGTTTCAGGCCGACAGCTTGTGAAACTGCTGTAAATTTATGACCCAGTGTTTTGGCTGTGGGATTGCACCGCGTGTTGAAGGCGAATAGAAAATGGCTGCCATTAGTCAGGGAGCATTCATTATTTGCATAATTTCACTGACAGTTGTAGGCTAAGCGGCCGTTAGTCGGTTGCACATGCCTATTATATTGCTACGGTCAGCGCAGCTCAGCGCAGCTTGAGAGGGTTCCATTAAGGGCACTAAAAGCTTCTTGGTCTGATGCAGATGATGGGTATGCTAGAGCCACCTGTAATGTTAAAGTGCCGAAAAGTCGTTACACGAAATTGCCCCCAAGCTCTTCCCATGCCTTGGTGGTATTGAGGCCGCACTGTGGTGGGTGAACACACAACATTTCCAGGGATTCATTGGTCTCGGTGGCTGCAGCTTATATATATATATGTGCTCAATTCAAAAGAAGGTTGTGCATGGGCTGATGTGTATCCTTATGCAAAGAGCATATTTTAGCAAGCATTCTGACACTGCCATGGTCTGTAGAAGCTTCTATAGTCAGCCGTACATTGGCCAACCCACCATTTGTAATCCACCACTTTAGTTTATTATACAACCGCAGATAAGCTCGGCGAAAAAAAATTATTTTGATAAAATATGTTCATGTGTTTGAATTAAACCACCTGACTGGTAGGTGGTCAGGGAGAGTGGTCAAGACTGACCAGGACACTGTCAGTAGACACTTGACATACATTGATGTTCTGTGATTCTTTGCTCTGGCTGTGGCCGGGCATCTGTTCAGCCAGTCCACGGCCATTGATTTCTGAATTAAACTATTGACTTGAAGGTGTGAGATGCCAACATGACGGACTGTATCGGATTATAACAGGGGGCATCTGGAACCTTAGTAGAGTCAAATGGGCCTTTATTTTCATTTGATGGTGATATTTGATTCTGCTTAATCGGTTGACATTGTAAAGGATAAAATAAACCGACGGTGAACAAGGTAATCACACCAGCCTCATTCTGCTGATGTAACATTATGGTTGGTTTGTGGTTACTGCATCTAACATTATGGTTGGTTTGTGGTTACTGCATCTAACATTATGGTTGGTTTGTGGTTACTGCATCTAACATTATGGTTGTTTGTGGTTACTGCATCTAACAACATTATGGTTCGTTTGTGGTTACTGCATCCAACATTATGGTTCGTTTGTGGTTACTGCATCTAACATTATGGTTCGTTTGTGATTACTGCATGTAACATTATGGTTCGTTTGTGGTTACTGCATCCACCAGTTCTGTCTGTTGTTTATTACAGGATGTTTATTGTTTGTCCAAACTATCTACTTGTTTCTCCCCAGTTGTTCTGTTGTAATCTCTCCGTGGTGGTTCTGCAGTTAGTTACCTGCCACTAAGTGAAAGGTTGGTTCCTGACCATTTGTTTATAAACCTCCATCCCTGGAGCCAGACTCCTGGCAAGCACAGGCCGACAGCATCACTCCATATTGCAAGCTACATCAAAGAACATTTTGTTTATTTATTAATGAGGCGAGTCAACCTAAGTTCTCTGCCTCAGTTTGACTGGACTGCCAGGTGTATGTAATCGAATGACTGATGTTGAATCTGCCTACACAAGTGTATGAATACAAGGGCATTGCTGATGATGGATGGAAATACTATTAAAGAGTCAAATTTATTATGCAGCGTTTGTCTGGTTTATTCTCATGCAAATGTATGCGTTGTTATCTGTGGGTTGGTTGATAGCCGCAGTGGTAGTATTTTGACAAGTAGTTGTCATTTCCCACAGATTTCACTGTCATGATGTTCATGTCAGTCGATGTTGAATTGACCTCGTGTCGCAGGTCATCCTTTTACAAACCAAACTGAAATCATAAAAGGTGTGGGGATACATCATTAATTTACTTTTGGGTTCAGAATATAGATGAATAAAGTTCCAGTGATCTTGAGATGGTAACTTTGTTGCACCCTTAACAGCGAAGGATAGGAAAGTGAGCTTTATTCTCTGTACACCACTAAAATGTTAACATAGTCATCATTAGAAAAGAAAAAAAAATTGTCCCCATTTCCCACTTGAGCAAGTTGAATAAGGGTAGAGTATTTAATTATTTTAATACTGATGCCTTGATACTATGAAGCAGTGAATACACAAACATGTATTTGAACTAATGTCTGAATTACTGCATCAATCAAAATATAATTTAAGTCACAAATGCACGACAAATTTCTTGTTTGTTACACACTCATCAAATATTGACTGAAATAGTTTTCTCACATTATAATTTGGTTGATCACGTTAAAAATCCATCATTGAGTTTGAATTGGCTACATTTAATCACTAGGAGGGTGAAATAAATATAAAATGTTACCTTTGCAACATACTTTCCATTGTAATTGTACTTGATGGTAGCATACTAACAAATGTACTTAAACCCGGCCTTGTCCGATGCTACTATCTCGATCTTTGCCAACTCCACAAAATTTGCAAATGTATGTAAATGTGTATAAAATATTTATTATGAAACATTGAACATATAGGTCAGACAATAACTCTTGAATATCAGAAAGGTATAATTTAACAAAACATACCAAATGCGTTGTGTTTAACATGGGTTCATAGAATACATATGAGTTCTGGTGTATCAACCAGAGTCGGTTCTAAACAGAGAACACTAGTAAGAAATATTGTATGGATGACTGAACACATTGACCTCTATTATCACTCGCCATATTCCAATGTTTTCTAGTTTCTACCGACATGCTTGCCTGTTGCACTTAATGAGTAATTATACGTATATATTGTTAACTATAGACAGGTGTATGTAGAGTTAAATCAGATGTTTAATTTTTAAGCAAGACCATAAAATTACTATTCACAGAAAAGTTTTATATTTTATTTCACTAAACTAGACCTAGGCACTTGACTATAATTAGATAATATTGGAAGGGATCGCATATTGCAAATTGATATATGCTTCTTTATTAGAGTAGTCCAGTTTTATCACCAATGTTTTTATTGGATTTGTTATTTTCAAATTTAAATACATGCCTTAGCATAAACGCCCCTCTCCCGGTTCACCCGCCCTCCCCCCCGGCTCACACCCCCAATTTCAATGTGTTTGTGGTGAGGTGTGAATCAATGGGGCTGTAAATTGACCTCACATATATATTGATCTTCTGACCTTTGGTCACTCTGATCACAACCAGTCAAGACAGTCACATGGACTGCCAAGACAGACCCGCTCAATTAGAGCTGTGTACTTGAGATAGCTGCTCCTTCGATCTGTTTGGACAGGTCTCTCTCTCTTGGGTCACTTGTCTTAGACAAGTCTCTTTCATGACACTTGTCCTAGACAGGTCTCTCTCTTGTCACTTGTCTTATACAGGTCTCTCTCATGTCACTTGTCCTAGACAGGTCTCTCTCTCTTGGGTCACTTATCCCAGACAGGTCTCACTCTTGTCATTTGTCTTAGACAGGTCTCTCTCGTGACAGGTCTCACTCTTGTCATTTGTCTTAGACAGGTCTCTCTCATATCACTTGTCCTAGACAAGTCTCTCTTTGTCAATTGTCCTAGACAAGTCTCTCTCATGTCACTTGTCCTAGACAGGTCTCTCTCATGTCACTTGTCCTAGACAGGTCTCTCTCTTGTCACTTGTCCTAGACAAGTCTCTCTCATTTCACTTGTCCTAGACAGGTCTCTCTCATGTCACTTGTCCTAGACAGGTCTCTCTCTTGTCACTTGTCCTAGACAAGTCTCTCTCATGTCACTTGTCTTAGACATGTCTCTCTCTTGTCACTTGTCTTAGACATGTCTCTCTCATGACACTTGTCCTAGACATGTCTCTCTCTTGTCACTTGTCTCAGACAGGTCTCTCTCTTGTCACTTGTCTTAGACAGGTCTCTCTCATGTCACTTGTCCTAGACAGGTCTCTCTCTTGTCACTTGTCTTAGACAAGTCTCTCTCATGACACTTGTCCTAGATAGGTCTCTCTTTGTCACTTGTCCTAGACAAGTCTCTCTCATGTCACTTGTCCTAGACAGGTCTCTCTCTTGTCACTTGTCCTAGACAAGTCTATCTGATGTCACTTGTCCTAGACAGGTCTCTCTCATGTCACTTGTCCTAGACAGGTCTCTCTCTTGTCACTTGTCTTAGACATGTCTCTCTCATGACACTTGTCCTAGACATGTCTCTCTCTTGTCACTTGTCTTAGACAGGTCTCTCTCATGTCACTTGTCCTAGACAGGTCTCTCTCTTGTCACTTGTCTTAGACAGGTCTCTCTCATGTCACTTGTCCTAGACAAGTCTCTCTCATGTCACTTGTCCTAGACAGGTCTCTCTCTTGTCACTTGCCCTAGACAAGTCTCTCTCATGTCACTTGTCTTAGACAGGTCTCTCTCTTGTCACTTGTCCTAGACAGGTCTCTCTCATGTCACTTGTCTTAGACATGTCTCTCTCTTGTCACTTGTCTTAGACATGTCTCTCTCTTGTCACTTGTCTTAGACATGTCTCTCTCTTGTTACTTGTCCTAGACAGGTCTCTCTCTTGTCACTTGTCCTAGACAGGTCTCTCTCATGTCACTTGTCTTAGACAGATCTCTCTCTTGTCACTTGTCCTAGACAGGTGTCTCTCTTGTCACTTGTCTTAGACAAGTCTCTCTCATGTCACTTGTCCTAGACAAGTCTCTCTCATGTCACTTGTCCTAGACAGGTCTCTCTCTTGTCACTTGTCCTAGACAGGTTTCTCTCTCTTGTCACTTGTCTTAGACAGGTCTCTCTCTCTCTTGTCACGTGACGAGACACATACACACGGACACACATACACACGGACACACATACACACACACACACACACATACACACACAATACAAAACACACACAACACACACATGCCCAGTGCCTCCAAACAGTGACACATCCATCCAGTGAAGTGTCACGTGACATGATTGCCTCAGCACACAGTTTTGTCCGGAGGGATTGTCTCAAAAATTACCAATAATTGGAAGGTGTCATGCTGAGCCAGACTGACCACTGACAGGAATTAGAAGCCACTGACCACAACATGTGGAACATGTCCGAGTCACAGCTGCTGCATGCTGATCAGTCCGCTGATTACTGACCAGTGTAATGAGTTTTGACCTGTACACTGAGTGTTGACGTGTACACTGAGTGTTGACCTGGAAATCAAGTGTTCACCTGTAAACTGAGTATTGACCTGTACACTGAGTGTTGACCTGTACACCAAGCATTGACCTGTACACTGAGCGATAACCTGTACACTGAGTGTTGACCTGTTCACTGAGTGTTGACCTGTGCATTGCGTATTGATCTGTACACTGAGTGTTGACCAGTACTCTGAGTGTTGACATGTGCATTGAGTGTTGAACAGTACTCTGAGTATTGACCTGTACACTAAGTGTTGACCTGTACACTGAGTATTGACCTGTACACTGGGTGTTGACCTATACACTGAGCATTGACCTGTACACTGAGTGTAGACTCGTGCATTGAGTGTTGATCTGTACAGTGACTGTTGACCAGTGCACTGAGTGTTGCCCAGTACAATGAGTGTTGACCTGTACACTGAGTGTTGACCTGTACACTTAGTGTTGATATGTACACTGTGTGTTGACCAGTGCACTGGGTGTTGCCCAGTACAACGAATGTTGACCTGTATAATGAGTTTTGACCTGTACACTGAGTGTTGACCTGTTCACTGGGTGTTTGTACATTGAGTGTTGACCTGTACACTGAGTGTTTGTACATTGAATGTTGACCTGTACACTGAGTGTTTGTACATTGAGTGTTGACCTGTACACTGAGTGTTTATACATTGAGTGTTGAACTGTACGCTGAGTATGTGTACGTTGAGTGTTGTCCTGTACACTGAGTGTTTGTACATTAAGTGTTGACCTGTACACTGAGTGTTTGTTCATTGAGTGTTGACCTGCACAATGAGTGTTTGTACATTGAGTGTTGGCCTGTACACTGGGTGGTTGTGCATTGAGTGTCTGTTGACCTGCACACTGAGTGTTTGTACATTGAGTGTTGACCTGCACACTGAGTGTTTGTACATTGAGTGTTGACCTGTACATTGAGTATTGACCAGTAAACTGAGTATTCTCTGCCTCTTATTGACCTAGGTATTTTAAAATCTATCTTCCCATTACCAAACTTAGAGGATCTTTAAACCGCTCTGCCTCTGATCAAAGATTGTGGTTCCTTAAATCTATCTGCCTCTTTTTGACCCTTGATATTTTAGACCTGTATGCCTGTTTCCTTAAACCTATATCCCGTGTATTGGTTCTTGATGCTATTTAAATCTTTATCTTTAGACCCCTCTTACTGGACGAGATTGTCTTAAACCTCTCTCCCTCTGTAAGGCCTACTGTTTAACTGCCGGTGTACTTTGGCCTGGCAGTAGACAGTCCGGAGGCTGTCTGAGTGCGGGAACCAGGTAGTGGGCATGGGCCGAGAAGGCACGTGGACGGACGCTAGAGTCTGCTGTGGTCACTCAGATGCTGACGTAAACGTTATTTAGTTTGCCTCAAATTCTGGCTGCGACATGGCAGAAAACTCGCCGTGCATCTAAACACAGGCCGCATGTGCGTACACTCGAATAAATATACTCGGGATGATTGATAGAAAGACAGAACGATGCGTCGGTTGCATGTTTGATTCGTTCTACAGCTGGGGGACATAGAGCGTTACTCTCTCTCTCTCTCTCTCTCTCTCTCTCTCTCTCAGAATCGCCTAGATCGATCCAAATATTCTGTGTTGACGGGATGCTGCAGCTGTACCGGATGAAATGTATTCTTCCTCCCTCGTACGCCAGTCAGAACTCAGTGATAACAACGTGTTCTTGCCGTCGTATCAGCTCCCCGTATGGGCGAGGCGCAGCATGATTTTGCAATATGACTTACATAATAATATTTTGTATACTTCCCGTGATAAACATTTGCTTGTGATCGGATCGATATTCGACAGTTCCTAAGTTCAAAAGTACAGTATTGTCACACACGATGTTACGACTAGTTTGTTTACGATTTATTAAGTCAATATCTTCTTAAATACATAAATTCTTCTCAAAAACTCCCAAAGAGGCGCCATTAATAATAATAGTAATTAGGTAACTTCTTTTGAACCTAAGTCCTCGCAAAACTAAACTCAGAGGTGCATCAATACAAAAGGGTTAGTCATGAACAACTTTGTCTACTGCGAGACTCTCTTTGTCGTTAGTATTTGGTTAGCCGTCGCGGTGGCAATCTGTCAGGCGAGGCTACTGACAGACCAGACGCCCCGCAGTTACAGAGGCTCGCCTGTCCCTCGCGTGTCTAGCTGTCCGAAGCTCATCTGTTCGTGGCTCTTCTGTCCGTTCCGTATCTCATCTGTCCGTCTGCGATACGTCATCGACGCCGATTATTTTAAGCAGAAGAAGCATCGGCGGCCGAACTGGATTGAGAACCACGTTAATGCTCTCACAAGCAGTGTGCATGCTAAACAGTGTGATTTATACAGTGTGTGTGGCCGCATACATAAATATACTGTGTACTATAAATATTATATTATAATCATTATATTACACATATATCTATATTTATTAGCTCACGTCCACCCATTTAGCAACAAACCACTCATCTATATAGGCGCCATCTGCTGAATTAATCGCCACTCAATTATATCACATTTGAAAAATGCCTTCCATAAAACTAATGCTTATCATAAACACGTAGGTATGGAACCCTAAATAATGATCTTTGTGTTTTCCAAAATGCATCGGTAACAGGTATAGCAGAGGCCACTGGTCAAAGGAAACGAATTAACATATAAAGACGCGAGTGCACTCTGATGAGATGCAGTTATAATTACCCGAAGTTAGCGTATCAATATACATATGAGATAGGTGGTGCGTGAGTGGCGCTATGGTACAGAGGCAGGTGGTGCGTGAGTGGCGCTGTGGTACAGAGACAGGTGGTGCGTGAGTGGCGCTGTGGTTCAGAGACAGGTGTTGCGTGAGTGGCGCTGTGGTACAGAGACAGGTGGTGCGTGTGTGGCGCTTGGTACAGAGACAGGTGGTGTGTAGGGTGGTGCTGTGGTATGATGACAGGTGGTGCGTAGGTGGCGCTGTGGTACGGGGACAAGGCGCTAGTTTTTTAGTCCTTTGGGCCGAAGGTCCAAGGGACTATTGCCATCACTCTGCGTCCGCCGTCCGCCGTTAGCTGCCGTATCTAAGAAACTATTCAGCAACTTTTTTCTAATTTTGTATAGACGTATCTTAGGGTACTGCCACTATACACATATAATCTGCATTTGATTTAATCATTCTAAGGACCCCGTAGGTCCCCCAAGGGCCCAAAAAGCTGGTAATTTGTCACATTTTGCCTATTTTTTTCAAAAACTGTTCAGCAACTTTTTTCTAATTTTGCATAGATGTATCTTAGGGTGCTGCCACTATACACAAGAAATCTGTATTTGATTGAATCATTCTAAGGGCACCTCAGGGGCCCCCAAAGTGCAAAAGTTTTATCTTATCTAGTGGTGTGGTTTTGAGAAGGGCCCTTGAGACCACCCCCAGCAGTAGATGTTGTGCCAGAAACTGCCCCGGCCTCATCACTAAGGTTGTTGTAAATTTCACCAGCTGCCATGTCAAGTTCCTTATAATTATGAATAACAGTGTTCAAAATTCAGGTAAATAGCAAATAACAAAGGAGACAAGTTTTCGCCTTGCTGTACCTCTACATCACATGAGAAGAAGGCTGTCACAGCCTTGCCCTGTTTGTTTAAGTGTTCAGTTATAACATTATCAATACAACATGCCTTTTTGTTTTTTAGTTTTTTGATTTGCATTAGTACCTCATTTTGCATGACTGGTCTGTTTATGTGTTCGTTTGACTGGGAAATCTTTCTTGGGTCAAAAGGTATCTCACTAGCTGAAGTTTCACTTTCAGGTTTTTCACCGAGTTTTTCAAAGTGGTTCATAAACTTATCCAGTTAAATATTTCCACATGTTTCACTGCTATTACTTGCTTTATTAAGTATATCCCAGTATTCTGCAGGCTTGCTTTGTTTTAGGTTGCGCAAGTTTTCATGTAACTGTTTATGGTAGCATTTTGATATTTGTTTTATAAAGCATTTATACCCACTAGCCAATTCTCTTAACTCTGCATTAGCTTCGTCATTTTTAATTCTCTTTAGTCTACCTTTTGCTCTCAAATAATCTGTCTTCTTAGTTTTACACATAAAGACATAATCTGGTATATGGTACATCAAAGTAAAATCAGAAAGGAATAGTAAAAAGCAGTATAGGAGAAATTTCCACAAAGGAAGGTATAAGGACATGAGGAAATATTTAGCAAAGATAGACTGGAATAACACACTGAAGAATAAGACAGCAACCGAATGCTGGAATATCTTAAATAGTGAAATTAAGTGCATAGTCGATAAATTTGTACCTTTCAAAAAACAAGGGAAACGGTCTAAAAAGAAACACTTATCGAAAGAAGCCATTAGAAAAATTAAGTATAAACAAATGATGTGGAAGTCATATAGATGTACTGGAAATGATGAAGACTACAACATTTATAAAGAAGCACTTAATCAAGCTACAGCTGAAATTAGAAATTCAAAGAGAAGCTATGAAAAAAAATTAGCTAGTAATATAAAACATGACAGTAAGAGTTTTTATGCGTATATTCGAAGCAAACAGAAAGTTCAGGATAAGGTCGGTCCTCTAGAAGATAGTGCTGGAAATACAATATCAGAGGGATTCTTAATGGCAGAAGACCTGAATGAGTATTTTAGTTCAGTGTTTACCAGGGAAGATATTAGTTCACTGCCAGTACCAGAGGCTAAGTTCAAGGGGGCAGATTCAGACTATTTAGGACAGTTAGTTGTAACCTCGGAAATGGTAGCTAAGAAAATAAGGGCTATGAAGGATAATAAATCACCTGGAGTGGACGGGATTCCGCCCAAACTACTATTGGAAATTGTAGAACAAATTAGCGTACCGCTTGCAACAGTTTTCAATTTGTCATTAGAAGAGGGAGTGGTTCCTTTAGAATGGAAAGAGGCAAACATTATACCGTTATTTAAAAAGGTTCGAGAAACAAGTCAGAGAACTATAGACCAGTGAGTTTAACATCAGTGATTTGCAAATTATTAGAAAGACTAATTAAAGATCACATGGTGGATTTTCTTGTTAAACATAACTTGATAAACCCATCTCAACATGGGTTTTTAAAAGCGAGGTCATGCTTAACAAATATGTTATGTTTTTGGAAGACATCACTAGGTGGGTAGATGAGGGATCACCAGTAGATATCATCTATTTAGATTTTCAAAAAGCTTTCGACAAAGTACCACATCAAAGATTACTCCTTAAGCTAAAGGCCCATGGCATAGGAAATGGTATAATAAACTGGATAGAAAAATGTCTGAATGACAGAAGACAACGTGTAGTAGTTGATGGGGAGGCTTCAAACTGGAAATCGGTATTGAGTGGGGTACCACAGGGATCAGTACTAGGACCTATATTATTCTTAATATATATCAACGATTTGGACGATGATATAACAAGCAAGGTGTTAAAATTTGCGGATGATACAAAAGTGTTTAGAAGGATTAAAAGTGATGGAGACAGACAGCATTTACAAGATAATCTTGATAGGTTGATCAAATGGTCTGAAAAGTGGCAAATGCTGTTCAATTTTGGGAAATGTAAATGCCTCCACACAGGTCATGGGAATGAAGAGGTAAAATATAAAATGGGGGGTACTGTTCTAAGTACTACTGTAAAAGAAAAGGACTTGGGGTTAACCATTAGTGCTGATATGAAGGTTTCAGAGCAGTGCGGAATTGCAGCGTCAAAGGGAAATCAAATCCTTGGATTAATTAGGCGAAATATAGCGTATAAGAAAAAAGAATTAATAGTACCGCTGTACAAAACAATAGTGAGGCCTCATTTAGAATATTGTATACAAGCATGGAGGCCATATCGCAAGAAGGACATAGATATGCTAGAAAGAGTACAGAGGAGAGCGACTAAAATGATACCAAATCTGAGGGATCTTAGTTACGAAATACGCCTAAAAGAATGTGGTTTAACAACACTAGAAACCAGGAGATTGAGAGGAGATCACATAGAAGTGTTTAAAATATTGAATGGTTATGAAAATATTGATAGAAACATTTTTTTCTCAGTTAAGAAAAATAGAAGGACCAGAGGACATGAAGCTACATTAGTAAAGGAGCAGTGTAGATTATATATAAGAAAGTTCTCATTCTCACAAAGGACTGTAAATGAATGGAACAGATTATCTCCTGATTGTGTTGGTGCTAGTAGCGTGAATATGTTTAAAAATAAAATCGACACACACCTTAAAAAGGCGGGATACATGTAGATAAAAAGTATTGGACTCTCGATAAGCCAAAAGGCTTCCTTGTCCACCTGCCATCCAGAGTAATTTTCTGGATGGCAATCTTGTTAAATCTTGTTAATGTTCCCTTTTGCAACAGTGTGCTCTTCTCTACGCATTAACATATCCACCAAAGGATAACAATAAACTATGGAAGCTACAATTTTAAAATTAAGAATCAGGATGAGCACATAAACGGCAGAAGCAAAACAAAAAGAATGGCGCTGCAATTGTTTTTTGAGTTTTGTTCTGATGTAGTGTGTGGCAATGTGCCTTGGTGTATGTCCGTGTCTGTATGTCTCTTTGTCTCTGCCTGTCTGTCTTCTGTCTCTCTCTCCTCATGCTCCTCTCTCTCTCTCTCTCTCTCTCTCTCTCTCACACATACAGTTTGTCTGTCTGTCTGTCTGTCTGTCTATATATCTCTTCTCCCCCCTCTCCCCGCGTTACTATTTCATACTATTGGTATGGCAGAAACACCCGCAGTTTTACAGGCTGCATCAAATGCTGCATGTGATTATTGCCAAACATGGCACCTACCTGTTAGTACTAGTAAAACAAAGGTTATTATCTTCTCTCGTGGAAATGTCATATAACTCCAAGACTTCTTGTTTGGACAAAACAAATTAGAAATAACTGATAGCTACATCTATTTGGGAACCAGTCTAAACTATAATGGACTGTTTAACAAAGCCATAACTCAACAAGTTAACCAAGCTAGGCGTACAATGTTCAACCTCACACAAAAAATTATGGGGTGGCTCCTGTGCTAGCGATATTATATATCTTGTCTCCCGACATTATCAATTACTTAAATTGACTCTGCGTTCTGAGTTATGAGTTCTAAAGCAAGGAAGCTAGATTTACCAGTAGATATAGAGTGTGAAATGTGGGGTTTTCAAAACGTAGAGCAGATTGAGAGATACGATAGACAATTCTAAAAACGTCTACCAAAACTTAACAGGAACACCGCAAAGTGTATGGTATATGGAGAAGTTGGCAGACAAAGTGTGACAACAATTATAGAAAAGAAAATGATAAACTTTTGGGTATACTTAATTTAAGACAAACAAAGCAAGATATCTAGTATTATGTTTAGGCTGATGAAAAACCTACTCGACACAGGTAATTTAAAATCAAAATAGATTTAAAAAATCAAGAGTATCATTGATGGATGTGGACTATCTTACATGTGGCATGATCATAGAAATGTTAATATAAAATGGTTGAAGCATACCTTAAAACTAAAAATGAAATTTATGTAGATAGGCTGTGTTCAAATTACAGAATATTTAAAAATGAAGTAGGGCTCGAGAAGTATTTGATCTATTTGAGCCCATCTGACAGAATCAATTCATGTAAATTTCGTTGTGGAAATCGCAAGTTACCTATTTCTTTTGGTCAGTATCTCCCTGAAAATGCTCAGAGGCTCTGTAATTTATGCAACAAAAGAGACCAAGGTGACGAATACCATTATGTACTTGTATCTCCATCACTAGTAGAAAAAGATTTCAAAACACATAAAGAAATGCTTTAGAATCAGACCTAATACTTTAAAAATGAACCACATGTTTAATGGACATAATGTGAAACAGTTGACAGATCTTTCCAGATGTATTAATGTAATCATAACAAAGTTTGTCAATCTAACAAATTCCCTGTCAAACATGTGAATTGCGTAGAAGAAACTTTGTAGCTTATAGTTAATTTACTAGTCATATACATACACATGTAAATGAGTTCAAATTGTGAAATACATGTATAATACGTGGTATATTTTATTTTATATTAGTTTACATTATCTGGTTTACACTACTGATTATAAAATTATCGAAAACACTTAATACAGTAAGGTCACTGGATGTGTTATGCTTCGTATTGTTTATGTTTACGTACTGTAAATATGATTTATATAATAGAAGTCTAGATGTTCCTAAGAATACAATGCAGGGGGTCGTAGGGAAATAAAACTCATTGTCATTGTCACTCTCCATCCGCGTGTTTCCCCCATCTCCTTTCTCACCTCCTTCCTCTCCCGTCCCCTTTAGTCACCTCCCCTCCTCTCCCTTTCCGTCTCTCTCCCCACTCTACCCCCACCCTTATCTTCCCCGTAGCTCTCCATGTTCCCCTCTCTGTCTGTCCCAATCTCCGTCCCTCGTTCCTCCCTCTATAGCTCTCCGTCCCTCTCGCCATCCTTCTCTCTCTCTCTCTCTCTCTCTCTCTCTCTCTCTCTCTCTCTCTCTCTCTCTCTCTCTCTCTCTCTCTTTCTCTCTCTCTCTCTCTCTCTCTCTCTCTCTCTCTCTCTCATTCACTGGTAATTGGGTACGATCATGGATCTTTGTACATTTAACTCGAATAACGAGGCTAATCCTATATACATGCCAACTCTGCTTCGTCCATGCACAAACAATGGCCTGGTGCATTACCTCAGAGACAATGCATTTATTCAACTACCGGTGAACATTCTAGGCCTCACGAGCGAGAATTTCATATGACTACCTCTGTCGATTTCCACCTGACAATTGTTGTACACGTGTGACTGAGAAGCGTAAAACGACCAATAGGAATACAGTGGTTGAAATATAGGTGACACGACGGGTTTCAGTACAATACCGACTTAACTGGTGGATGCGACAGGAATCGCGAGGGCGGTGGTGTATGTATCTACATTAGAAGTGACATTGCTTTCAAACCGAGAGACGATATATATACTAACCTAGAAACTGTCTGGGCTGAACTGTATTTACCTAAGACCAAACCTATTTTAATTGGTGTATGCTACCGTCCACCCAAACAGATGGACTTTTTTAATATACTCGAACAATGCTGCATGGAATGTAATTCTTTCACCAACCAAGAATTCATCATAATGGGTGACTTTAACGTTGACTACTCTCACCTGAATACTCACACTAATCAGTTGCATGTGTCACTGAAGCATTATATGTCTATGTTTGGTATGACCCAGCTTATTAACACACCTACAAGGATTACCAGTACAACATCCATCATCTTAGATCTCATCCTCATCTCAGACCCTGATAAAATAACACAATGTGGTGTATTAGATCTTGGCTTGAGTGACCACCAATTAATACATTGTACACGCAAATGTAAGAAAATTCCTGTTAATCAACACAATGGTGTGACTTTAAGATCGCTCAAAAACTACAGTAAGGAAATGTTTGAAGCAAAACTGCAGGAGGTAGATTGGCAGGATGTATCGGATATTAACTCTGTACACGAGGCTTTTTATCATTTTAAATCTAAGTTGATGGCCGTTATTGATAACATTGCCCCTTTGAAGTATGTCCGGATTAAACAGCGTACCGCCCCATGGATGACCGGGGAGATACTGCATCTCATTCATGAAAGAGATCGGGCATTTACAAAATTCAAAAAGACTAAAGACATCAGTTGGCACGGAAAATACACTTATCTTCGGAATCAGGTTCAATGTAAGAAGAAACAGGCCAAATCAGACTTCATTGCTAACAAGGCTAACGAATTCAAACAACAACCAAAGAAATTATGGCAAATGCTGAAAGGCCTCGAAACTTCGTCTCAGTGTAAAACTAAGCCAGGAAGTATAGGACTAGGTATCGATAACAACATTTGTTTTGATAAATCAGTGGTATCTGAGCATTTTAACAAGTATTTTACTAATGTAGCCTCAACACTGGTTGGCAAACTCCCACCAAGTAATGGTAAATATGAAGAGAAACACATCCAAGACTTCTACAGGTCAATGGGTGTCACCAGTAATAGTTTCTGTTTTAGTGAAGTCAGCGAGAACAAAGTACTAAGTATTCTTAGCAAACTAAACTCAAACAAGGCAACTGGTTTGGATCTATTGTCACCCAGATTTATCAAGGATGGTGCCAAGCACATTGCATCTCCTTTGGCGCATATTTTAAATTTGTCTTTGTCCACAGGCGAAATTCCAAAAGATCTTAAATCAGCAAGGGTGATGCCCATTTACAAAAAGAACAGTAAGAAGGAAACCGGTAATTACAGGCCGATCTCGATTCTTAATACTATCTCGAAATTATTTGAGAGGATCGTCTATCAACAGCTGGACGAGTATCTCCAAGCACATCAGATCCTATATGAATATCAATCTGGTTTTAGATCCTCATATTCTACTGAAACATGTTTAGTACATCTCACAGACTTCCTAAAACAGGAGCAAGATAAAGGTAATTATATAGGTATGGTGCTTCTTGACCTTCAGAAGGCCTTTGACACCGTAGACCATAAAATTATGCTTCAAAAACTCGAAGCTATAGGACTTCACAAATCTGCCATAGTCTGGTTTCAATCATATTTATATGAACGACAACAATCAGTTGACATTGGTGGTACCTTATCAAAACCGATGACTGTCACATGTGGTGTACCTCAAGGGTCAATTCTCGGACCCTTACTATTTCTAATCTATATTAATGATATTCCATCGGCTGTTCGCTGCAAACTTCTTTTGTACGCTGACGATTCGGCTCTGATAGCTTCGGGTAAGAACACCCAACACATCCAAGAAAGTCTCTCTTCGGAGCTTGAGGCAGCCAGAGAATGGCTGATAAATAACAAACTGTCCCTCCATCTAGGGAAAACTGAATCAATCCTTTTTGGATCGAAACGTAAACTCCACACATGCAACTCCATTCAGGTGAAATGTGCTGGCAACACATTGACGTGTCAGACGCATGTTAAATACCTAGGTGTAGAGTTAGATCAGTCACTAACTGGAGAAGGTGTGGCTGAGAAGATAGTTTGCAAATCAAATGCTAAGTTAAAATTTATGTACAGGCAGACAAGAAATGTCAACATGAAAAAAAAAAACTACTTACTTCTGCCTTAATACAATGTCATTTTGACTATGCCTGTTCATCATGGTTCTCGGGTTTAACCAAGAAATATAAAACAAGACTACAGTGTACCCAGAACAAGGTAATCCGTTTCCTTCTTAATGCACCAGCCAGAACCCACATTGGATCAACGGAGTTTAGACAGGTCAATATGTTACCAGTGGATCTACGGGTCAAGCAACTAAAATTGAACCTTGTCTATAATATTGTCAATGACAGAGCACCGATTTATTTGTCCGATTCTGTCAACGTAACACGCAAGCAGCACGGTATAAATACAAGATCTAGTACTTTGTCTCTGCATGTGCCGTATGTTAAATCTTTCGGTCAAACTTCTTTTTACTACACAGGTATACAGGCCTGGAATGAATTGCCATATAACATACAAGGTGCTCAGAACAAGAACCAATTTAAACTTTTAGTGAAACAGTTTTTGTTCAATTATCTTAATGATCAGGAAGCCAGCTCATTTATTTACTTATAATTCAATCTTATTTTTGAGGTCCTACCTGTATTTTATTTTATATATTTTTATTTATAATATTTTTTTTAAAGTTTTTTTTATTGATGATGCATCTTTTGTTAAATGTTTAATTAAAAAAAACTTGTATTATGTATTTGTAGCACATGTGTCGGTTTTTCAAATGACTTAATAGTGCTTATAATCAGGAGGTAATGTCTCTTCTTTCTTAATATCATAATTACGAATGTCCTTTGACATCTTAACAGTAACTTAGTATTTATTTATTATTGTTTTTTTAGTATGTTATTTTGTCATATTCTATTTGTATCTGTGTCATGTATTTGTTTGTATGTCCAAGGACCACAATGGAAACAAGTGCTTGCACTTTCTTGTGTCATCCTTTATATTTAATGTACCCTGTATTGATATGTTATGTATGTACAAGCTTACATTTTATATTGAATAAAATAATCAAAAAAGCTCACATTCTATGTACGTAACAAACAATATTCGCTTTTTGCAACAGACTATATGACATGAAAACAAATGCCGTAAAAAGCGTGACGGGGTAGCCTTTGCAAGATGGTTGCAACAGCGCCACCTGAATGAAGGTAGGGACTTTGGTTGTTTAGAACAGCCAGTAGTTGTAGTTTGTTCTATATATTGCCTTTGGGTACAAAAACAAAATTTGTTATTGTTGACTAGTCCATTCACGACAGCAGGCACGCGAGCGCAAGAAAAGAATATGGTTATTGTCTTTAAACATTACTTTTGTATCGTATCGTAATGTAGCTCACATATATAGACAGACACGTACATACGCACTGGCGTGATGTGTTCATAGGACATCTTGCTAATCACAATGGAAATACACACACGCTTGTGCTTGGCCGATTATAGTTAGATTATTTGGCAGTGATCAAAGTATGAGAAACAAATGTAACGTCACTTAAAGCACACAATATAAATGCACTAGTTGAAACATTTATTAATGCACCGCACCACAGCAGAGTAAACATAAGTTCTCAAATAATCTCTCTCGTTTTTAATTCACCATTAATACTGCACTGTGTATTGTACTTGACCCGTTGTTAGTAAAGTACATAGACATTGATTTTTGGAAGTTTCCCCACTGTGTGTGCCATCTTGAATTCGCCCCTATCGTTGTCAACTATAACTATACATGAACTTACATACATCAGAATACATATAATAGTTTAATAATATTATTTACGCTGCGTATGCATATGTTTACTGCATCATAACATAATATATGACCAAAGTTGTAATACCATTCTAACGAATAACTAACTTCATTAGGTGTAGATATGTAAGATTAATTAAAGTTCACACCACAATTTCGCCTGGCTGTGTCTGCCAGGGTATAAAAGCAGATAAATGTTCTATGTTAATTGCAGTTTGACCTGCTCAATATATAGGTTTATATCACGTGGCATGGATGACCACAACGGCTATGGGAACGCTGTATGGCTTGGAGTAAATATAACTCTCCCCTGCAAGTACTACCTCGGATGTCAGCAGTGGGAGATCAGGTTTGTGACACTACTGTCCAGAGTAGTGTTGTAAGGATCTCCTAAAGTGATGTCCCGAGCTGATCATTGGTGCAATTAGCTCTGTATCATAGGCAGTACAGGGCTGTATCTACTACTTCCTGATTATCTCTTTTTGCTTTGCAAAAATGAACTTCAATCTTCCTGGGCCATTTTCAAGACCTGAAAGGTAAAGTGAATGACATCTTACAGGTTCTTACATGTCGTCTTCTGGCTTGAGTAGGCATTACTGTATCTGCGTCTTACATGCCAGCTCTCGCTTTTGACATCTGCTCGGACTGTGTGCATGCATCTGAGTGTGGCACAATCCAAGATAGGAGTGGGGCAGTATATTCAGTTTTCATAGGGTGGTTTGGCCATGACTTATCTATTTTTGCGTCAAACGACTGCACTAGTAAAGCGTCAACCACAGACTGTGAGAGACTGTTTAATACGTCTGTGTAAATATCGAAATTAGTTATTTATAATATTTAATCGGCATCTTTCTTTAAATATTTTAGGTGGTCCCCTTTCGTATGTGCTTCGTTATCCCTCAATGTAACAAAGTTGGATGAGACTGTAGATCATATTTCCCTGTTAGTATCTTATACATTTCAATCATATATCGAGGCGACGTTATGGTAGCGTTGGTAATTTCTGTCTCTGTAAACGTTATTTGTATTCATGGTCTTTGAAACCAGGAATTAATTTGGTTGCTCTGTACTGAACATTTTCAAAAGCTGCAAAACGTTTCAGTAAGAGAGGACTCCATACCTGATCAGCGTATTCAATGTGTAAATGTTTCATCCAATGTGATCGAAAGTACGTCGGATTATCCCCATTACCGAATTGGCTTTATTAACTTTTTCTGATACATGGAAAAGAGGGTCAATCACTGATCCTTGTGGTATTCCACTGATTACCTTCTGCCAAATTGAAAATGTGTTATTTACTCTAACTCGTTGTCTTCTGTGGGCAGCAGAGCTGTAACCCAATTAAGAATGTTTCCTTTTATGCCTTAGCTCTGGAATTTCTCAATGAGTCGAATATGTGGAATATTTTCGAAAGCTTTCAAAAAATCACAACATATTATGTCTATGTATCCTCCATTATCCAGTGTTTCAGTCTGTAGAACGGCCCTTGATGAATCCAAATTGTTTATCGCTCAGTTGGTCATTTTCTTTCATATATTCAATAATGGTGTCTCTGATTTTTCTATCCAATATTTTCCCTACTGCGCTCGTTAAACTGACTGGTCGGTAGTTCTGTGTTTGGGTTTAACTTCCTTTCTTATGAATCGCAGATATGTTAGCTTGTTTCCAGTCTGTGGATAGTTTTTCTGTTGTGAGTGATGTGTTAAATATGATTGATAATGAAGTGCTGATGCTAATTTGCTAATTCGTTTAAGACACGTGGATGGAGGCCATCAGGTCCTGATGATTTAAATCTCTTTAGTTTTTTTAGTTTTGATGCCTTTATCGATGGGTTGATATTGCAAGATTCCACTGTGTTATAACGTCATAGGACTTCTTGTTTCCTCTGTCTAGGTTTCCTTTCCAGGCTTACTCCCTAGTCTCCTTACTTGTACATATAATGTAAACGTTATTAAATTAGACATCATTAAATAAGTAAACATATCCAGATATATTAAATACATTTTCATAGCTTTTATTAACAGATATATCACTGAAATTGTATATACTGAGTACATTATGTATTTATTGAATTTCACAAATTTGATAGCGCCGCATTCAACAAAGTACGGCTAAGAGGTCCGTCAAATACACATTTTATTAATGTATACATACTTATTAAGGCTGTAGGATGAACTGTGGCTGACGAAGCTGTTTACTGTGTACTTCACAGCAGGAGAGATACCAGCACAGTGGCGAAAAGGAGAGATTGTGTCGATATGGAAGGGGAAATGGGACATCCATGACCCAGGGAGATACAGAGGCATCACATTAGTGAGCCAAGCCTTGAAATTGTTGGAAAGGATATTGGACGCTATAGGCTTATAGTGGAGAGCAAAATCGGAAAAAAATCAGTTGGGATTTAGAAAAGGGAGAGGAACAGGAGATGCATTGTTTGCCATCACACAAATTATCGAGAAGAGAGAATTTAAAAAGGATGTAGCATTCGGTTTTCTCGATCTGGAAAAAGCATTTGACACCGTGCCGAGAGAACTCGCATTTGCAGTCATGAGATGGATGGAGGTTGGAGAAGCAGAAGTCAGAATGGTGGAGGAAAGGAAATGAAAGGAGACAGCAGCAGTAGTGAGAGTCGAAGGAGAAACATCGGAACAATTTGGAGTGGAAGTAGGACAGGCAGGGAAGTGCCTTAAGTCCCCTGCTTTTCATTATGGTGATAAACCTGATCAGTGGAAAGATATCGGAGCAGGAAGAACTTAAGAAGATACCGTATGCAGACGACCTAACAGTGGTGGCTGATAACAAAGAGGAACTACAAAAAGCATAGCAAGAATGGAGTAATACTTTCAGAAAACATGGCATCCGAATAAATCTGGAGAAGACTGATGTAAAGTGGATAGGTGAACAGGAGGTAGATATGCATGTAGTTGTTGATGTAAAGACCATTACACAAGTGAACAGCTTTGTATACCTGGGCAGTACAGTGTGTGAGGATGGAAATAGTAGTAAAGAAATACAGAGGAGGGTGCAAGCAGGAGCAGCAGCATGGGAGAGGGTAGAAGTCACATGTCACCTGCACAATGTGATATCGCTCTACTCCCTTAGCAGATAATATACAGGGTGTTCTGATAAGATTGCCTTATGTATGCCTCTCGTGGGATGTAGAAAGTTGACTGATATACACTGTGGACAGGGTCACATGTCACACACGCACGCACGCACGCACGCCCACATACACACACGCACACATATGATGTCATTTCAGAAGCTATAGTTGAGTAGTGGTGAGATTGTGAGAGCTACCCATTGGCCAGTTTGAAATGGTCAGAGTGTTTGATATAGGAAATTGTGTCACAGAGAAGAAAACAGAGAGTTGACAGGCATTTATATAGTGCTCGCGGCCAGTCACGCAGGGTTATCCAGAAAGGGGAGATGACGAACAAGGGTGAGCGCTGTTTTGTGGACGTAACCGTCTACAAATGCATCACTAGTGAGCATAATGTGCTTGGTGTAGAACTTGAAAACATGTACTCAAAATTTTAATCAGCCGCTGTTAAACGGATAATGAGCCAGGTCATAAATGAATAATACTATTTGGACTTGAAATATACACTTGAAAGGGGATACATCTATACCATATTATATTCGGAGCATAGCTGCATCGATTCGTTATTTACACGTAACCTACAAGTTTTGTAAAACTAATAAAAAGCAACACATGTTCATGTTTGTGAGTATTTAATAAATGTAATGATGCATATAGTAAATAAATTGATAGTGTTCTGCATATACACTAGTCATATCACAAACACACACTTTTGATGACGTGTCTATCCCCTCACTAATTTTTTTTCCCAAGGATTCATCGTGTTGCCCAAGAGGATTAGTGGGGTCCAAACATCAATAAAGATGCTGAAATGGGGGATTGCTGTGAATGTCCATATCAAGCTCGTCAAGCTATTTCAATTTGACATAATCCATGTACTGGATCGCGTATATTAGTTCGCGTCATTTTTTGCTGTGCTTCTAAATGTTGATATAATAGTAGAGGTGGTTTTCTGTTGGAATGCTTTTGAAATATATCTGGCGTTTTAACATTTCTAGTGTATGTAGCTGGATTTCCGTTGAAATGCTTTTGGAATAAACTTTTGAAATATTACGATTCGTTACGTAAGACTGGTGCAGAGACCCCCACACTCATGTAGCGTTTCGTCACGTTTGCCGACAGACCTCCCGCCATACTTTACACAATGTACACGTATCTAAATGTGATTTTCGGAAGACCATCCAAATTAATTTGTTTTCTCACAAGTTCGTTGTATGGAATATGTTTAAATTAGCTATTATTCCAACCGTGCCTGCCAGTTGAAAATAAAGTTTGAATTATTCCAATATGTAATGCACATTTGGTTTTCTGTTACAGTATGCATGTACCATATGACTTTTTCAAGAATGTAAACAATATATTTGTGACTGAATGCTGTTAGACTATTGTGTTGTAAATGCAGACATACTAAGTCATTTGTTTGTTTAAAAACTTTTGAACTGTGTTGTTTATGACAATAGTATTCAGTGTTGTGTGTGGCAGGTTCGATCCCTGCTGGTGTTCAGTATCAATAGACTACTGGTTGTGCACACACATTTATTCCATTCAATAACTTTAGCTGTTTACAATAACTCCACCTAAACTAAGGTAATTCCACTTAAACAAGTATTGGAAATAGCACAGCAAATTAGCATGCCTCTTATAACCTTGCAATGGCAGGTAGGTAGGAAGAAACTTCAGAAGGCTAAGTCATGACTCAGTCGTGGAAACAAAGGTGAAAGACAAATAACCCGAGTGGGATGAAAATGTAGGAAGTTTTAAATTCACAGAGAAAACCCATCAACAAGGGAGTATTTCAACCTGAAGAGGGCATGAATACAACACTTCACCTCCCAACATCACCCATTTGTACAAATCATAGCACACCAACATGTGATTCAAAAGTTGCCTATGTGCTATGCAGTAAAACAATAGCTGAAGGAAAGGAGCCAACTTGCATGTTTTCTACAGAAAGACGTCAGTAGGCGACCACATACTAATGTTCGACAACTACAACTGTACTCTAGTATGAGACGCTATACTGCTGATACATAAATCTTCTGGGGTGTTTGAAAAAAATGCTTTAAAATTTATATCGGTTAAAGTATGATCTATAATTAGCTATTAATATGATATAAAATCAATGTTTAAATGTTGGGAATCTTGCATCACCATTTTCTAACAGGAGTCTCCAACTGCCACCATTTTGCACACAACAGATATTAAAAACAATTTTGTTTTATTAAAATAAGTGACACATCACTGGAATCGAACTATGGGAAAACTGAATAAATGATCAGAAGTAATAATTTGTAAAGATTGTTAAGGACTGTTGAAATATATCCTCACCATGTTTTATTAAGGTGAGAACATACCTACCTCACAATGTTCATCATTTCAAGTTGACAATTTCACAAAATGTACATTGTGACGTGCCTGATTATATGTTATGGTGGTCATGGTAGTTTATTAACAAAAAGTCCGGTAAGTACATGTTGACCACACAATCATATAATGGCGTCATGTGATATTACCTTCTAACGGTGACGGCGCATTGGCGTTCGTCATCTGTTCTGTCCACCGAGCTGATGTTGGCTGGGCCATTTCCCATTTCATAGATACAACCACAGCAATGCACAATACATCACATCCAGGTTCATACAACTACAGCAACACACAATACATTACATCCCAGTTCATTGTTGCAATCAAAGCAACACACAATACATTACTTCTCAGTTCATAGCTGCAACCACAGCAACACACACTACATTACTTCCCAGTTCTTACAACACAACAACACACAATACATCACTTCCAGGTTCATAAAACCACAACAACACACAATACATTACTTCCCAGTTCATACAACCACAACAACACGCAATACATTACTTCCCAGTTCATAGCTGCAACCGCAGCAAACACACAAAGCATTACTTCCCAGTTCTTACAACCACAGCAACACACAATACATTACTTCCCAGTTCTTACAACTACAGCAACACACAATACATCACTTCCAGGTTCATAAAACCACAGCAACACACAATACATTACTTCCCAGTTTATACAACCACAACAACACGCAATACATTACTTCCCAGTTCATAGCTGCAACCACAGCAACACACAAAGCATTACTTCCCAGTTCTTACAACCACAGCAACACACAATACATTACTTCCCAGTTCATACAACCACAACAACATGCAATACATGACTTCCCAGTTCACAGCTACAACCACAGCAACACACGATACATTACTTCCCAGCTCATACAACCACAGCAACACACAAAGCATTACTTCCCAGTTCTTACAACCACAGCAACACACAATACGTTACTCCCCAGTTCACAGCTACAATGTCCGGGCTATGACTTAGACGTGGTAGCAGTGTCATGTCTGGGCTATGACATAGACAAGGTAGCAGTGTCATGTCTGGGCTATGACATCGACGTGGCAGCAGTGTCATGTCTGGAATATGACATAGACGTGGTAGCAGTGTCATCTCTGGGGTATGGCAGCAGTGTCATGTCTGGGCTATGCTATATACGTGGTAGCAGTGCCATGTCTGGGCTATGACGTAGACGTTGTATCAGTGTCATGTTTGAGCTACGACATAGATGTGGTAGCAGTGTCATGTCTGGGCTATGACATAGACGTGGTAGCAGTGTCACGTGGCCGGGCAATGGCATAGACGTGGTAGCAGTGTCATGTCCGGGCTATGACATAGACATGGTAGCAGTATCATGTCCGGGGTATGACATAGACGTGGTAGCAGTGTCATGTCTGGGCTATGGCGTAGACGTGGTATTAGTGGCATGTCTGGGATATGACGTAGATGTGGTATCAGTGTCATGTTCGGGCAGTGACGTAGACGTGGTAGCAATATCATGTCTGGGCTATGACATAGACGTGGTAGCAGTGTCATGTCTGATCTATGACATAGACATGGTAGCAGTGTCATGTCTGGGCTATGACATAGACAAGGTAGCAGTGTCATGTTTGGGCTATGACATCGACGTGGCAGCAGTGTCATGTCTGGAATATGACATAGATGTGGTAGCAGTGTCATCTCTGGGGTATGGCAGCAGCGTCATGTGTGGGCTATGCTATATACATGGTAGCAGTGCCATGTCTGGGCTAAGACGTAGACGTGGTAGCAGTGTCATGTCTGGGCTATGACATAGACATGGTATCAGTGTCATGTCTGGGCTATGACGTAGACGTGGTAGCAGTGTCATGTCTGCACTATGACGTACACGTGAGTGCCTGGCTATAGGCAGTGGTGGATATTTGGGTACGAATTGTCTTTGCGCATTAATAGCAGCATGGCTGAATTCTTTCCAGAGAAGTTGAGATGGTGTTCGATTGAACAAGTCTGTCAGGGAGTGTAAAGCGCTTTGAGCAGTCCTGAGGACTGGATACTGCGCTATATAAGAACTTACCTTTTTTGTAATAGGTGGGCAGAAATGGCGCTTTCGACAGTTGCGTCACTTTCGTAGTAACATAAAAAATTACTCTCTGGTTGCACGCGCTCTCTCTAAGCCACGCACCATTATAAAATTACGTAAACCTTAACATTACTGTGGTTACAATCTTGTTCCAATGGCATAGCGCACCACCATAACAAAGCTGTTTTTTCTTCGTGTCGAAGTACGCTTATAGGGGCCTAATCTGCATGGAAGTCCAAATCACATCTTACCCAGATTCGACTCAGCTCCCACGAACGACCTATGCTGGGCCAGTTTAAACCAAAATTGTATGTCGTTCACTCCCTCATTTATTACTATTTCGCAATAAAAATGTCTTAATACTAGAATAAATAGGCACCGTATTCTATATAGAATTTAGGTCCGCCAGTTTGTGTTTAATAAACTCGAAACCGTGTTAGCAATGTAAATGTTATGGTCACGAAACGCTCCAATACATTTTCAAATAGTAGGCTCTAAACACCAGCTATGCTGGTGGGGCATACAGCCTAACCGCAAGTTCATGGAATTGCTTTTATGTTACCTGGTTTCCACAATCAAATCAGGCGACGACACCAAGTGGGACGAAGTACGTATGCCAACATTTATATACTCTCATATCTCATAGGCAGATCCAGAGGGAGCTGGGGGCACATGCCCCTTAGAACTTTAGAATTTGGCCTCGTTATGCCTGCATTAGAATGGCCTGCCCCCTAGACCTTTTGAATGTGAACCATTACGTGCCCCCTCGGAAATTATGAATATCACCGTGAACATTTTCCAACAGCACCTCCCGATCCGACTGCTCGACAGAGGAGTTGGTGGTGAAACTCTGCGGAAAATATTCAACAGCAACCCCCACCCTCCCAATGTAAAAATTAAACAGCGGAGTCATGCTGAAGCTCCGGCTCAGCCCACCCAATATGAATTTGATTAGGCCGACAGTGGCTTTTTGCAAGCCTCGGGGGGGGGTGCAATTGGAGGTTTTGGGCCCCGTAGGCTACTCTCTTTGGATCTGCCTGTCTCTATCATTAGGGTAGAGTGGGCCAGCACAGCCTTTGGAGGTAAGACTGTCCCCCATCACAAACGAAAAAAATTTCAATTTTATAAATATATGCTATAGGAAATAAGACAGGGTTTTCGCATACGATTCTATAAAATATTTTAAACAATTCTAAAAAAGTAAAGTGGTTAGAGATTTTCTATAGAATTTTCTATAGAATTATATAGAAATCGGGAATGGCAAGACATTTTATAGACCTCAATAGACAACGAATAGAATTCTATAAAATGTTTTACTAAGGGAAATTACTACTCATATATATCCAATATATTTTCGAAAAAAGCAAAAGAATGTTACTGTCCTTATTGCCTCAGGTGGGAGGGACGTCTTGCCTCGTGGCATGGGGCAAGACTGTGTTTTGGATATATATGTATGTATACACTGTATACTGTACAGATACATCTGTTTCCTGGACAACCACTTCCTCAAAGGAATACCCGTAGGTCAGTGGCCCAAAGAAGTAAAGGAGACTTAGAAAGAGACGAGTGGATGTCAGTAGCTGAGAGGAGAAACCCTCACATTGTCCCAAAATTACCATTTTAATATATAGATAACAGTTATTATTATAATTACTAACTTGCCGAACAAGTGTAACCAAAATTACACACGTGTTTCAAACACACTGTCAAAAGGGTCAGGTTTTAATCAAAAAGGATATTAAAAACCAGACAAGACACAAAAAAACATATCATAGCAGATTTAATGTATCACATAGCTACTGTTCCACTCCACAATATTGCACTGTTCTGAAAGACATAATTGTGGCATGACATCCTTACCTGTACTCTACAATCATTAACTATACGTGACAAATGGGCAACCATTCTCAGTTACTATAACATAACTGCATCCCGAGACAAATTCCACCTCTACATTCTTAAATTACTACATCATGAACATGAATAGATAAAAGTGGTAGAAAATATGTTGAAAAGATATGCTTTCATCCATTATACTATGACACCTATTAAAATGTATGTTTAAAAACCATATACACTGTATATTCCATCACCTCTCTCCATTCTTTTTAAACAGTGGCCTTTGGTGACCAAGACATCGTCAGTGTGATATTCTATTCATCAGTCAGTGATTGGTTAACAGCCCTGCTCAAGGTCAGCGATTACTCATTGACAGCCTTGATGAAGGTTTGCTAAAAGGTCAGTGATTACACAATGACGACCCTGATAAGAACTTGCTCAAGGTTGGCGATTACTCTTCGACGGCCTTGACAAGGGCTTGTTCAAGGTCAGCGATGAGGTCGCCAAGATCCTCAATCCCCACGGACAGTCGGATGCAGTTGTCTGTGATCTCTAATGCAACTCGCTCTTCCTTTGGCACTGAGGCATGGGACATGGTTGCCCTGACAACAGGAACACAAAACACATTATGACTTCACCAGAAGTAACAATACACTGACCTATCGATGCAATTGGTTTGGTTGATGTGTCAATGGTGGAACCTCACTAATAAGATCACACTCGGGACTGTGCAAAAGTGACCAGAATGGCGAGGTGACCTTATTAGTGAAACAATTTGTTTCCCATTCTTTATTGTTACAGAGATAATTTGGGACTATCCTAGGGTGACCTTACCACCACAATATTAATGGAAAGGAAGATGCACTTTTTACCTTAATGTAACAGTTTTTGGACTTCAAAAACATCCTCTGCCTTACATTTCAGAATAACAGAGGGATTTTAGAAAGATAAAAGGAAGATGAAAGTTTGAGTGAGGATGCTGCTGACAGGAAGCAGTGGAAGGCAAGAACAGAAAGAGCTCCGCAACAATACAGAGTCCGGTTTCATGAAACGACTAAGAAAGGTTTAATGCTAACATGATTGTCTTAGTACAGTGTATATTATATTTTTTTTTTTTAAAGCAAACAGGAGTTTACGCAAACACGTGACACTAAATAGTTGCATAACATTAAGAATGCTTCATGAAACTGGCCCCAGCAACTAAACATTTTTGCTGTATATAATACATAATACCGATTTGGGAATGCATCCATATCCTGTTTTAATAGAGATCTGCTTTAAATAGAATTTTTTTGACAATTTTAGACAAATTTAAGTGAGAAACTATTAGTGGTTGAAGACCAATACTTTTAATGCTACGCAGATTTCCAACAAAATGAAGTGCGCTTTGTTTGATGAATGCCTAGAAGTTTGTTTCCTAGCCTGATCGATGACTTCACTCAATCAGCATATAGGAACACTTTACAGACTGGTTATAACCAAAGAAAACATGTACAATGTATATGTATTTATATGGCTTTCTTTCAACTACAAAAATGTGGCATGCGTGAGATAATAATGAATGGACGACTTACGGGTGTCCTGCAAGACTCTCAAACCCTCCAAGACTCTTGGCAGGTGTGAACACCTGTCAATCAAATACACCTGTCAATCAAATTGGCCTAAATGATTTATTTGAAAAAGCATGAGTGTTGCATATTAATACCACATTAGGCCTACATAAACAACCACAAGATGACCTGTTTGGTATAGTGAAGCATGAATGAGTTCTTTAAATTCATACGACACTAATAATCAGAGAAGCATGTTGGGACTATCAACTGGGAAGACCAGAGTTCTAATCTACTTCCTACCATTTTGAAGCCTGGGCAATTTTGTTTACTCCACCTTTTGTTTACTCCACCTTCACCCAGGAGTATATACAGGGGTAGAAATAACTCCAAAAAATCTGGTAGTCAGCAGGACTACCTGACTGGAAAATCTGGCAGTCCACAGAAATATCTGGTAGTTGTCCACAAATAGCCAATTTTTTTAGCAAAGTAATGCGCTGAACAAAAAATTTGAAAATCTAACATATTTAATGAACCAAACAACAAATGTACACCAATAACATATATTCACCAACACCAAATGACGCATTTTCCGTTTTAAAATGGCACACTGGCTAAAGAAGTCCATTTCTGTTCAGAAAAGAAATATTTTATTTCAAAGTTTGAAAAATGATACATTCAGAGAAATATCTAAAATATCACAATGTTATGATCTCTGCATCTAAATAATACTGTTTTACGGTGAGGTTAACTTTTCTAACAACATCAATTTGTGCAATATTTGCACCACAGTAACAACCGTGCATAAACAATTCAGGTAATAAAATAATTCCTGTCATACAATTACATATAAATGACTGGTTGTTTCTAATGCAGCAGTGCTTAATATATAAGTTAGCAAATGTAAATTATACAAAGCAATCATATTAACAATTACGAATGTTCAAATCACTGCTGTTTCACTAATCATTTTGTTCAACCATTACATTTTATCTAGCGCTATATGACGCCATCCAATGGAATTTGATAAAACTACGAAACGCGGACTATCTCCCTTTGAGCCAGTGTAACCTAGGCTGTTGTTACTCCTTTGCGTTTTGTGTTCGAAGCCGGAATATGTACACTTATGCGTGTGACAACTACATTTAATTAGCAACATGACTTCCATGCGCTTAGCGGACAGCCAGGCAACAATCGCGAAACGGTTTATGTTAGCGCTTTCTGCACGTGTCCCAATTTACGAAGGTTGACACGAGGTAGCACAGGCGCCATGACACGTCTTACGTTGTTGCATATTTAACGTTTGTTTCAAAATATCTCCAGTTAAGGCATTATCGATGAAAGAGGCGGTGCTTCTGCTCTTTTTTTGTGATCACGCAATATCCTTTTCAAAATGCAAATACTGCGATTTCATCCGTTTTTTGCGATCGCGGAATTTCCGTTTGAAAAGACTAGCCTAATTCCGTTTCAAACGCCAATTCTACGAATTCTTTCCGTTTTCCACGATATATATCTGGTAGGCCTCGGACTACCGGACTGCCGCTATTTCGAACCCTGATATACATGAGTACCTGACAATTGACACAATTATGAGAATGAACAGGTTTTGCAATGCAATTGCAGAATGTCTTCATCCTTTGGTGTATATGTGTTGGCATGAAGGGGTCTGACGGGACAAAGTGTGAAATGTATTGTCCATGATGCAAGGGTACCATTCGACCTGCACCATTACAAATAAAAAAATATATGATTTGCTACCAAAAGTAAATAACATAATTGCCATTAATGATGCTTTCAGTGTTCTGGGCAGTACGTACCAACCAAAGAGAGCGATACTAATACAATCGTCTGTACCTGCAAGTTACTGAGGAATGTCTTCGCTTCTTGCAAGCCACCTTTGATGTAGAACGTAACCATGCCACTGTACCCTCTCATCTGTTGTTTCGCCCGTTCGTAGAATGGATGCGATGGAAGACCTAAATCACACACACGTTATATATATACTCTTTAGAGTCCTTTCTTTATGTAACCACATTCTAAAGCTGAGTTATATAATAACCTTTATTTCTAGTAGGTATGCAAGTAAGAGTGATTTGGCAATATAGTGTAAATGAACATACACAAACATGTTTGCTAAGGCATAACTTGACCGAGATCCAAAGGACAATTTGGATTATCAGATTCTGGAACCGAAATTAAATATACCCCGGTAGTCTAAATAAACTACAAACTGCAGAAAAAAACAGGAAACTGTTTTATTGTTATTAAATTATTAATAACAAAACAATGATAATATGTGTACATGAACCAATTTTTAGTACATCCACTGATACAAGATGGTATATGCAGTTCAGTGATGGTTATACACTAGACTCCGGGATCATTGCAAAATACACTGTGTAGGTATATATTTACTCACACAGCACTTACCAGGGTAAAGTACCTTCACAACTCTCGAGTTACTCTCAAGGTACTTTGCTACGGCGAGAGCATTCTTCTGGTGTTCTCTCATGCGCAGATGGAGAGTCTTCAGTCCTCGGTTGACGAGGAAGCAGTCAAACGGTGATGGAACGGCCCCTGCGGCTGTGTGAGCAATGTTCAACTCATTCAATCTCGTCTCATCAGACATCATATGTTGGGAGAATGTTAATGGCTAAATGCAGATATTCGTGTATGTGGCAAAGAACAACTAAACATTATGACTTGCTAGAATGCTGCACATTAACATTAATTTGTTGTCTATCAGAAGGTAGCACATTCACATTGGTTCTGCACCAGAGGGAAGCACGTTCATGCACACTTACAATTAGTCACCTAGAGGGCAGCACTTTCATACTTGTTTACCGCTAACCACACTGATGGGGTAAGACCACATTAAGGATTCGTCCGCCATTACCCACCGAAAGAGTGCCCTTGAAAACACCGTGTTGGTGTCATGTGTGAATTTTTTTCGAACACTTTGGCATGGCTCATGTCAGTCCAGTGAATACTGAATGTACTACTGCATTAGATCTTTCACGAGGTAGCAATAAACATACGCTAGTCGCTCGCGTATTCGCACAGTGCCTATTTTGCAGAACGCACCAATATTTCAAAATCCGTCATCAGATTGGGGCGAAATTGAGGGGTGTCAGGTTTGGGTGGATTTTTCTGAAAACTGAAGTCTGAGAATTTTACGAGTTTTCCACAGCACTTGTGTCAATGGAGGATAAATATGCTGTGAAATTTTGAAGACAATTTTTCGTCAAATTTTGCAGGAAATGAAGGAAACGTTATAATGGCCGCCTATGTAAAATTTAAATGTGGTCTTACCCCTGATACACCATTAATCATTATCCTATAAACATGTTCTATTTATACTTCTGGCGGGCCACTGACAGCTGTTCTCTTTCAAAGGATAGCAAGATCACGTTTGGGCTCTACACTCAAATTAGATAGGCCTCATTTTGAATACTGCAAGCAAGCTTGGAGGTCATATCTAGTATGATACCCTAGAAAGAAGACAATGGAGAGCAACTACCGGGTACATTGTATTATGATTCCAGAAGTGGGAGACCTTATATATACTTTACTAACAAAATCCTAAACATGTGATTTTACCAGCCTACAGACATGGAGATTAAGTGGAGATCAAATCATGTTTGATATAACATGAATAGTTATGGAAATATTGATAGAAGTATTATATATAATTTATAAAACATACAACACAAAGTAATGTCAATGCGGGAACAGTGCTGAATAAATACGTGAAAGTATTCATTCTCACAGAGGACTATGAATGAATGGACCAATGACTTACTGATTCTGTAAGTGCAACTAATGTGAATATGTTTATGGACATAAAAAGAACAATATCTCACAAGTGTGGATTACACACAGAAAACGTGTTGGACTCATGAAAAGCCAAGCGCTCCCCTGTTCACTTATCATTTCTTTATTACTCTGGATGGCAATCTTGTTCAACACTATTACTGTAACTCTTGTAGAAATGTCATTCACAGCACGTTCTGCCATGCCCCCACCACAGGCTCCAAACTAGCTGAGCCACCACAGCGTACATGCTAGGGTACGACTGTCACTTATAGTCACCTGCCATGGTTTAATGACAGAAAAACCACAAGGTTGAAAAACAAACAATTACACAAGGATAGGTCCTAGAGCTCTACTTCATCTGGAGAACTGAATCAATCACGTCTACATAAAAGACTGTAGAGCAGAGTCCAGATCAAGGTGAATAAACAAACCAAGGTCACTCACTAATGAGCATCCAGGATGGTTACTGTCTCACATATGATATATGATATCACACTATCACAACAACGTCAACTCATTTAAGAAAACGCACTATACTAGATGACAAACACCTCATTTAAATATCACCTGTGCTCTAGGGTCTGTTTAGGACAGTCCTGTTTTTGGTACAGACAGTAATTGGTCAATGCAGGATAGAGTGTGAACCAGAGTCGAATTTACAATACTTACCAAACTGGATAAACTTTATCTGTTCAGCGAGGTCGCTGTTACTAGTAATGAGTGCCCCCATAACAACGTCCGAGTGGCCTGAATCAGAGAACAGAGGCAACTGTAACACTGGGGGTAATGGTATCAGTGAACCTTTCTATATTTCTCGTTGACACATACAGTAAAATCAAAATCTTAAGTTAAAGTGTACAACAAAAGTTGAACAGTTTCAGCTAGTTATAGGACATTCAAACCACTATGCTTTGTTAATCAGGTAATTCTGTAGAATTGGCGGGTTTCATATCATAAAGTTACTAATAGAAGTTAACTGATTAGTCTTTTTGGTGTTATCTGTCATCGGCCAACATGAGTTGTTATGAAAAAACCTTTAAACATTTTTAAGCACTCTGTTTATAAATGGATGAAGGAGAGATGCTCACCATTCATGTACTTCGACAGCGAATGAAGCACAATGTCTGCTCCCAACTCCAGAGGGCGCTGAAAGGCAGGAGAAGACAATAAAAGTACATAATAAAAATCAAAAGAACATGTGATTGTAATAACATCAAGGAGGTAATAATATCATAATCCAGCCTTATCAGGTATTCACAATACACCAGTGGCAGTTATGTATTAATCAGGAAAATACAGATATTGTTTAATTACATCATCCTTACCTGAAAGTAGGGTGTCGCAAATGTGTTGTCAACGACGACAAAGACGCCTGGCTGTTGGTGCACCACCTTGCAGACAGCAGCGATATCAACTATTCGTAGTAGAGGGTTTGTGGGGGTTTCTATCCAGACGAGCTGCACCAAGACAATTAGTAATTACTCATGATGAATCTCACAGCATAAATCACCACATACGGAAACACAATTTACAATGTGGAAGCATATTTTATAGTAATGAATCGCTGTATACAAAATCTAATGTTGTAATGTTCCTGTGTTTGTAATCAAAGAGTACTGATGGAACTTTACAGTGTCTATTTTTTACTACATTACCTACATGGAAAACATATAAGTTTGGATATGCTGACCACAAGAAGTGACCTAAAAATACTCAAGAATTATTGTCATTTTGTGCTGTGAATTTATACATGATATGATAGTTGATGTAAAAATAAAGAACTTCATCAAATGCATTTTTAATTAAGAATAACCATACTATCATCTTAAAGTTCTTTGAGATTAAATTATTCACACACAACATATTTTCACATCAATGAACCTGATACACATTGAACTAAATCAAATGAGGAGGGACTTTAATTATGGCTTGTAGAAAAATGTTCACCTTTGTGTTTGGTTTCATCGCTGCCTTCACATTCTCCACATCAGTCGCATCCACGAGAGATGCTTCGAGATTTGCCTTTGATGCTATTTTACGGAAGAATCTATTTGTACCTGGAGAAATGCAGCAAAGTTTAATTCTGTACGTAAATTGTGTAGAAGTTCATATTTTAACAGGTGGTTTCTTAGCAAATATTATGGTTGCACAAACAAATATGAAATTGGGAACTTATCCAATTCTCAAAATAAAAATGCCAACCACAATGGATTGCATAATTCGATTAATGAAACCTTGCATTCTAGTTGTCTTGTCTGAAAATAAAAATGAGGGAAATGCCAACATCACTGAACTATGTACAGTATACATCACCATTCATGAAATCCTGCTTCTCGTGTGTAGGAGCATTGCTTCATTTTCCATATTTAGACAAATTTAACTAAAACAGAGGTGCCAGATAAGTTTTCATGACTAAGGGTAAACTGGTGTTACAGTCTGACATTCACCATGCAAGACGTACCCCCATAGAGATCATTCATGGCAACAATGTGGTCACCAGAGTTAAGCATTTGGGTGACAGCCGTTGTTGCAGCGAGACCAGAGGAAAACAGATAACCTGCAGGTAGAAACAAACATACGTAATACAAATTCCAAACCCTAAAACGTGGATTGTCTGTATAACGTAATATACCATAAAAACAATACAGTTCTCTGTCTGTTTGTTTGTGGACCCATAACTCTGTTAGTTTTACATATATGGGGCTGAAATGTTGTGTGCAATCTAGCGGGCCCATTAGGGTCGTAAATTTATATATTTTTTTTAATTTCGTCCACGGCAGTGGGGATCTTGGGGATGGGGTAACATACGTTGACTGGATTTTTCTCTGACAATACAGGGTAATTCAGCTAGTAACATTATAGTTATTCTTTTATTTGACAATTTCAAATATGTTTTTACACGTGAATGCATATATATGGCTGCAAATTTAGGCTTTATAATAAGAGTTGTATCATGTAAGTTGTTGTGCCACTGCACTAACGGGTGACTATGACACACCCCTCTTTTCAAGATTCTAAGTAAGCCACTGACCAAGAAAAGTAAGCATGCATCATTGAGTGCTTGTTAAAACTTGTCCTCTAGTCTACCAAATGACTCCCTCCTAGGTTGAATGGGCTTAAACTTGCCTAAGATAGTCAACAGAAGGGGTATGAATGCCATGGTTCATTACATAGTACTCAGGACCTACCCCCATGAGGGGGGCTAATCACCACCAGGGGGATGTAAATTCATTTTGATGGGAGCTACTGGAGAAATTAGTGAATAAATGACACACCTATTGCCTACAGAACTTACATTTCTCGCCTTTCTCAAGTGAAGCTATACACGTCTCTGTGACTTGTCTGGATGGATTTCCACTTCGACCATATTGAAATTGCTTCAAGTAATAATTGTTAATGATTAACGTGATACACATGAACACAACAATTATTATCAATAAGGACTGTTGACTTCAACTGTGCGAGTACAGTATCCTTATTTACTGGAAGAGCACCAGAAATATTGCATCAAAACTAAGTTATGTTTGGAGCAGGTCTCACTATTAGATATGGTAATATAACAAAACATAAGTGTGTGTGGATATAACTGCATACATTAGGCCACAAATTACACTATAGTAATTGCTTCATCATGGATAGGAACTCAGGTAAAAAGTTCAATGCTCACGTCACAGAAACTGGTCAACCCACATGAAACAATGCCTCGGTCATAACCACTTGACACCTGCTACTTTGGCACATGTCAACATGGACAAGTATCTGGGCAATCTGATAAATGTGACAATCAAACATGCAAGCCCCCTATTGTTATAAAATAATAGGGGCCTACATAGATACTTTTTATATACCGAGGTAAATACACATTACGCTTGATCACCATATATTGCGTCATGTGAAGACAATTACATGATAACTCTGACTTGAGCCGACCGCCATGTGGATATGCCCAATATGTCACCAGTTGGCATTGAAGAGAAACATTTTTTTGGTCAATCCAGTTACGGAGAGCGAGATTTATTTGTGCCATGACAACAACAATAAAAACAAATTTATAATGGTACATGTCAAGAACTGTAGCAGAAATTGTCTGTTTTTTAATACTTTCTTACATACGATAATAAATTTATTTAAATCACAGGTTCTGACATGTGTTGTTGGGAATTATTACTAACTTCCGTATAGTGCCATATATAACCGGAACCAGCCTGTTCCTAAGCACACATGAAAACAGATCTGTGTGTTGCAAAATATAGAGCAATAATTATACACAGATGCTATTGACAACAAACAGCTATTGTACAGCGCAGATCTAAAAACACAAATGACGAGGTGGGGTCGATAATGAGGTGTACTGCTGATACATGTATCAGATCATGCATCGAATGACAACATGCCCCACCTGCTCAATAGGCTATTGCTACTCTAGAGCATAGGTGCAGGAACAGGGGGGGGGGACAAAGGGGGCAGCTGCCTCCCTGGAATTTCGATGGGGGAGCAGACATAATATGATATGGTTCTGCCTCCACCTGAATGTGGTTTTTTTTGGCACGCCTAAAGGGGGTGTAAATGGAGGGTTGTGGTGAGCTTCAAAAATTGTGAACGTTGCCATAAAAATATTTAACAGCGATGTCATCAGTCGAGAACGGATATAGTGGAGAAGGTGAAATTACTGCGGCAGCGAACAATTATCAACAACAACTCCGTCTTCCGATGTCATCAGTTGAGAGACGAGACAGTGAGATAACACAGAAGCTGAAATTACGGCGGTATAGCGAAAAATTTTCAATAGCACACACCCCCGTCTTCCGATGTCATCAGTAGAGAGCCAAGACTGAAGCTGAAATTTCGGAGGCGTGGCGGCAAACAATTTTTAATAGCATCCTGCAGTCTTCCGATGTCATGACCTAACAGCGGAACAGAGTGGTGCTGAAGCTCCGGTTCTTAGCTCCCCCAATATTAATATCGTTCCCGCGCCACTGCGCTAAAGTACTGTATTAATTACCCTTTATTGAACGTTGTTGCCCTGAGGCAATATACCAGTTATATACTTTTTGCTTGGTCTATTGCCATTTTTGATAAAACTACAATCAACGCAGTCAGTGCTGCCATATCAAGTGTGTTACCCGTAGACAATGCTATGAGGGCATTCATTCTCCTACAATTATGGTGGAAATAGAATCCATGCATCAAGGAATCGCCAGGATTAATTAATCCAGCTCCAAGTCGAAACACAGGACGGTTTTAGTGCACATAAGTTGGTTTCATAATATTAATTACTATCAAAATAAATATTTTTATATTATTTAATCTTTCATAATGATATCATAAGCTTTATAATTGAAGCAAGTCCATTGAAAACATAGCTTCTAACAGAGTTCCCATCCCTGTTCATTGAGTTGATAATTATACGTTGTCAGCCTATCATTTCTTTTCATGCAAAACAAGATTTATTATTAACATCAATATGTTATTTGCAAGTTGCAACATTACAAGATTGTAACATTGTATTTGCCACTAGGCATAGCCAAATCTTCATAAATTACATACAATTGTTATCACTATGCAAATATGATACTTTGAATTGATCTAGCAAGATCTAGCAAGTTGAATCAACAAACGAAACACCAAACACTTAGATCAACGAGCGACAAGAACCAAACTTGTCGGACAAACGAAACACCAAACTTAACGGGTTACTGTGTTAAATTCCACCAAAGTGGGGCAAATAGACGGTTTATTGCGTGAGATTCCACCAATTTGGCGGAATTCCACCAGAATAGATGGGTTACCGCGTAAGATTCCACCAATTTGGCGGAATTCCCTACATCATCATTACGTGCAGCCTTCCAGAACCCAGATTGCAAGACATTTCACTCGTCGAGACAACTTGAAACGACACAGTGTCCTCAGTCGCTGTGCACTGACGACAAACGCTACATTGCTGAAATCACTTGTCCTGGCGCTCACGAAATCGCGAAAATGTTGTTTTGTTCCATAGGGACAAAAACATTAAATTTTCGCGAGCTTAACCCCAACTTTTTTCCCTATCTAACCTAATTAGATATTTTTACCCGCTAGATGGCGCCCTCATGTGATGTGGTACGTCAATTATCCACTAGGGGGCGCTGTGCCGGAAGTGATGTCGTACCGGAAGTCACTTGACTGTCATGGCGGCCTCTACTAGGGACGCTACGTCGGAAGTAACGTCGTACCGGAAGTTACTTGACTGTGATGGCGGTCTCTACGGTTCCATCCTTCCCGGAAGTGTGTCGACGAATAGAGATCTGTCATGGTCGGTAGATGGCGTTATTCTGAGTAGTTACATTGATGTCCGTTGGGTGCCATTGGATGTCATCTGTCTCATGAACGTGAACAGTTTTTTTTGTATTAAGGGAAGTCACGTGATGTACGTTCGGTTTGATTGGTTATGCAAATGAAATGACGCCGAAAACTAGTGTATATACTGTGCTTCCGACTATTCTGGTCTTTCCTTTTTCGACTCTCGAGAAGGTCGTATCGTGTCTGATCGCTCGCACCATTTGTAAATATAGAATTGTTACGTTGTAAAGACGGATGTTTCATATACATATGTTTTCCGTTAAAAGAAGCGATACCTCATACGAGTCCTATGGTCGTCTCGTTGGATGTGTATCCAAACAGATGATCGTCTCTTGACATGAAGATATATGATGTTTGGTTCTTGTCGCTCGATGATCTAAGTGTTTGGTGTTTCGTTTGTCCGACAAGTTTGGTTCTTGTCACTCTTTGGTCTAAGTGTTTGGTGTTACACAAATGTCGTAGTGAGTGCCAGGACAAGTGATTTCAGCAATGTAGCGTTTGTCGGCAGTGCACAGCGACTGAGGACACTGTGTCGTTTCAAGTTGTCTCGACGAGTGAAATGTCTTGCAATCTGGGTTCTGGAAGGCTGCACGTAATGATGATGTAGGGAATTCCGCCAAATTGGTGGAATCTTACGCGGTAACCCGTCTATTCTGGTGGAATTCCGCCAAATTGGTGGAATCTCACGCGATAAACCGTATATTTGCCCCATCTTGGTGGAATTTAATGCAGTAACCCGTTAAGTTTGGTGTTTCGTTTGTCCGACAAGTTTGTTTCTTTTCGCTCGTTAACGCACCGAATTGTCGGAAACAGGTGCGATGTCACGCGATAACGCGTCGAATGCCCTCAAAGAGAGGGATTTGATGCGATAACCCGTCAAATTCCCTCAAAGAGGAGGGATTTGACACGATAACCTGTCGAATTCCCTCAAAGAGGAGGAGTTTGACGCGATAACCTGTCGAATTCCCTCGAAGAGGCGGGATTTGATCCGACAACCCGTCTATTCTGGTGGAATTCCGTCGAATTGGTGGAATCTCACGCGATAAAACGTCTATTTGCCCCCCTTTTGATGGAATTTGACGCAGTAATCCGTTACGTTTGGTGTTTCGTTTGTGCAACTTGTGTCTATAGTTTGATTCGTGCAACCTGTTGGGCTAAGTTTAATGTTTCGTTTGTGCAACTCGTGTTTATAGTTTGATTCGTGCAACGTGTTGGTCTACGTTTAGTGTTTCGTTTGTCCCACTAGCTGGTCTAAGTTCAATTCGTGCAACCTGTTATGCTAAGTTTAGTGTTTCGTTTGTGCAATTCGTGTCTATAGTTTGGTTCGTGCAACCTGTTGGTCTAAGTTTAGTGTTTCGTTTGTCCCACTAGTTGGTCTAAGTTCAATTCGTGCAACCTGTTGGGCTAAGTTTAGTGTTTCGTTTGTGCAACGTGCAACGTGTTGGTCTAAGTTTAGTGTTTCGTTTGTGCAACTCGTGTCTATAGTTTTGTTCGTGCAACGTGTTGGTCTAAGTTTAGTGTTTCGTTTGTCCCACTAGTTGGTCTAAGTTCAATTCGTGCAACCTGTTGGGCTAAGTTTAGTGTTTCGATTGTTCAACTCGTGTTTATAGTTTGGTTCGTGCAACGTGTTGGTCTAAGTTTAGTGTTTCGTTTGTCCCACTAGTTGGTCTAAGTTCAATTCGTGCAACCTGTTGGGCTAAGTTTAGTGTTTTGTTTGTCGCACTAGTTGGTCTAAGTTCAATTCGTGCAACCTGTTTGGCTAAGTTTAGTGTTCCGTTTGTGCAACTCGTGTCTATAGTTTGATTCGTGCAACGTGTTGGTCTAAGTTTAGTGTTTCGTTTGTCCCACTAGTTGGTCTAAGTTCAATTCGTGCAACCTGATGGGCTAAGTTTAGTGTTTCGTTTGTGCAACTCGTGTCTATAGTTTGGTTCGTGCAACGTGTTGGTCTAAGTTTAGTGTTTCGTTTGTCCCACTAGTTGGTCTAAGTTCAATTCGTGCAACCTGTTGGGCTAAGTTTAGTGTTTCGTTTGTGCAACTCGTGTCTATAGTTTGGTTCGTGCAACGTGTTGGTCTAAGTTTAGTGTTTCGTTTGTCCCACTAGTTGGTCTAAGTTCAATTCGTGCAACCTGTTGGGCTAAGTTTAGTGTTTCCTTTGTGCAACTCGTGTCTATTATGCCACGTGATAACCCGTCTATTTGCCTGAAAGAAGAGGGATGCCACGCGATAACCCCAAAGCACTACCTGTTTAACCAACTCACCTCGCGTACAAAATGACTGCGCATACCATGACGTCACATGATGGGATTACATTACATACGCGCAAGTTCAAAACAAGGTCTAACCAAACCACTACCTGTATAACCAACTCACCTCGCGCACAAAATTACTGCGCGTAGCAGTTTAATGATGTCACACAGGGTGCGCGCGCTCACGCCCGCAATAAACAAACAAGTCCAGAATGTATGTATCTATGTATGTCTCTATACCTGTCCCTATGATCACTGCCCTTGGTATCCTTGCTGTTGACAATACGGATAGTCTCTTTAGTTGTGAAGTGTACGGGTATTAGTAAGGTTCCCAACATATGCTTTGCATTACACTATGAAAAAGACACAAGATGAGGTTTGCATCTGTTATTCGTGTACAACCCAAACGTATTTACATGTCACACTCCATAACTACAAGAACCAGAGACTAAACATTGATACATAGTCTTGCAAAGTTTAATCGTGTACAAGACGATACCACATCTCACTACTTCAGTCTTGCCTGCCATACGGCGAGGAGCCTTGTGGGTCCAACAAAGTCGGTTCGGATACTTGATTGTGGTATTGTTCCAGACAGTCAACCAGTCTTTAATCAACCTCATCCTCCATTAGTGTCAGAACCATTTGTTTCATAATGTTTCGCCACTGTTTCTAAACGGAGTCTTGGAACCAACACTTGATACTATACGTGGGTAGTGTCGTCTTGAGAGTTCAGCTTTGCACACCTTGGTTATGGAGCTAATTTTGACGCTAAGCCTAATCCTAACCCTAACCCTAACGCTGCCCGAAATCCTATCCTTAACCCTAACCCTAACCCCAACCCTAATGCTAACCCAAAAATTGTGACATTGGTCACTTGAGTAGAAGTTGTGACGTCTTCAGGAGCGTTCGTTGTTACATTGGTACCATCGATAGAAGTTGTCACATCGGCCGTGTCGGCAGAAGTTGAGACATCGACAGGAGCGGAAGTTGTCACATCGGCTGTGTCGGCAGAAATTGTGACATCGTCAGGGGCGAAAGTTGGTACATCGCAGAGCCTAGTGTACCAGATGTCCTCGCCCTCTGGTTCCGTCGGCACGGAAGGGCGGTTGGTCACCTCGTCCTTGTCGCTCGAGTCTGCCGCATCGCTAGGTCGGTAATAGGGTGTCTTCAACATGATGTTAGGCGTGATGGCGTCGTAATACGAATGATGAGCCGATTGACAAAACACAGCGCTTATATAGTTAGTGAATGTGCCGAAAGGTCACGGACTGCAGAGTAGAAAATACACATTCACGGGCTGTAGAGTAGATCAGACTTGCACTGCGAATACCAGTTCAAACCAGTTTGCAAACAGGCAACCATTTGAAGTAAGTTCAACTCTACTATGTAAAGACTGTCGTCGTTTCTCCTTGCACTGCTTGGGTGTGTTCAGCAGTGGAGACAGTCGCTTGGAGGGTCGATATTTGCCACAACAGGGGGAAGAGGGAGAAGTATCGAGAAATGCAGCAATACGCTCCTTTTGTTGCCGTTGAAACAGTGAAGGGATGAGTTTAATAATGAACGGTCAACTGGTATGTATAAGAGAAATATAATATTATGTTCTTTGTAGCAGGCTTTGACTTAGAACAAGACCTAAATAGCATTTGAACACTGATAAATTGAAACTTACTGTTATCTCTTCAAGTTGTTCTTTACATTGCCGCTGCTTATCTTGCTTCCTTTGGCAGTAGCCCTGCTTCACATGAACGTGCCAACTCCCTTTACAGCTGAAGGTACTACCACACATGCCACACATGCGGCCGGCATAACGCGACAAAAGCTTCCGACGCTTCGTCGGAGGTGACGATGTCAGGTTGATGGTTGGGCTGGTTGACGGAGCTGATGACAGAGACGAAATTGGTTTGGTCGTCGAACTCGCCGTTGAACTGGCCGTTGACTGTTGGTCCAGGTTGATTGTCGGGGTCGAGAGGTCGAGTGGGCCCGTGGCCGGAGTAGGCTGCCCCTTCGGTAGCAAACTCTCTTGTCGGACATTATCACTAGTCATGTTGTTCATCTTCCAAAATGTAAGATATAGTGACCACAAAAATAGACGCAGGCCTTTTATAACAGTTCGACAGAACATAAAGGTCACGTAGGCGTGCCGAACGAACACGAAATTTCTAACCTATGAAAATAACTAAAACTCTTTTGTGACGAGAGCTCAAAACGATGGCTAACCAAAGCACTACCTGTTTAACCAACTCACCTCGCGTATAGAATTACTGCGCGTACCATGACGTCACTCACTGACCATGACGTCACATGATGGAATTATATTCAAGCGCGCAAGTTCAAAACGATGGCTAACCAAATCACTACATGTTTAACCAACTCACCTCGCATACAAAATTACTGCGCGTAGCATGACGTCACTGTTGACGATGTCATATAATGGGATTACGTTCAAGTGCGAAAGCTCAAAACAATGGCTAACCAAATCACCTCGCGTACAAAATTACTGGGCGTAGCAGTTTGATGACGTCATACAGGGTGCGCACGCTCGCAACAAACAAACATGTCCACAGACGTCTCGAGTACGGGTTTTATAAGAGACACGAATTTAGGTACTACTGTAAGGAAATTATACCAAAGGTCTAATTCCAAGATGGTCGCTCTGTTCAAAAAACGAGGCTATAGGTTCTAATATAACATAGTCCTATATGTAGTCTACATTTCGTATACATTACTTCAGATAAAACGACTTCCGCTGAATTTATAATCCTTTTATTATATAAATTATGCCTTATTATAACACCACATTTTAGACATGTCATCGTCAACCAAATAAGGGCTCGGTCCCTCGGCGGAGCCTCGGCCTACGGGCCAAGCGATCTTGTTGGTGACATATTCAAATGCTGTTCGGTATATATATATTTTTTTAAAGTCGTCGAATACCTTTACGATAATAGCTCCTATCCTTTAACATAGGGACAATTCCCTATCTTTTAACCCAGGCGCGCCCCGGTGGAAATCCCTATCTTTTAACATGGGATTTTCTCAGGGGCGCGCTAGCGTAACTCGTAGACCACCTATATTACCACTCGTGCCTGCTAAAATGATACAAAAGTTCAAGTTTGTTGTCTTGTTTCTTGCTTTCCGTAATTATTTTGCGCTTTTCGTGATCGTCGCCAATAAGGTCGATTTTAACGAGTTTCATTTATGGAACAAAGATAAAATTCAAGAATATTTACGGGTGAGAGTTGCCAAAATTAAAACAAGGACGAACGTTCGCCGGTGATTCTGTGCGTCGTATTTTAGCGTTCCTTCGAAGGCTAACGTGGAAGGGGAAGTTTACCAAAAACGGGGCAATACGCAGGCTTTTGACGATGCAAAGTGATGTTTTTGCAGACTGATTCACTGATCTGGACACTGACTGGCTGGAGGAATTAAGTGAAAGGGATGTCGATCAAAATTAATAACCACTGATTGAGGGTCGCTACATATATTGTGAGTCAGTAGGCTTCCTGTCCCAAACCCATTCAACGTATAATTCAAGACATGGTGTGGCCCCCGGGCATGTATGTATATTGTGACAGAACTGACGACCTGGCAGACAACACTGAGAAGACCACCAGCCTAGGGTTGTAGCGTGGATGATGTTTTTTATGGATACGAAACAGAATTACAGCCTAAGATTACACATGTCCCACTTTTTTGTGTCCCGTGGGGGTGTTGTTAGAGGTATTTCCGTCGTTGAGGAAGGGATAGTGATGGATACTTTAGGTGTAAACGGGGCACGGATCGGTGATTGTCGACGTTGAGGGTCTGGGTGATGTGGATAGTTGTTATGTCTAACAACTACAGTGTTGTTGCAGTTTAGTGTTCAGGGGGTATTGTTGCAGAGTTTTGGTATCGAGGGGTAGTGTTGACAATAGCATATTTATTGTAGCTGAAAGTAAAAAGATCAAACGTTCACTACCGTTGAGGTATATTTTTGTATTTTACTCGAAATTTACACCTTCAACACCTATGATATAACGATGAAATTGAGTGGCCATTCATATCGGTAGCAGATATATTGACATCGTGTACATAGTTCACAAAAGTCTTTGTCTTGCAACTGACTGTCTATAACTAGTTTAATTTGAGTCTTAGAAAGCGAGATGTATTTGACCGGGCACGAATTTTCGGTTGTGAGTATAAAACCTGCGGCTGCAGGGCCCGTATTCTCGAAGAAACAGATTTCGTACGTAAGAAGTTGCGCAAATATGGCGGATTATTTCTTAGCTGCGAAATTTCTAAAGTTGGTATTCTCGAAACGCTTACGAATTTTCGCAGCTAAGAAATTCGGAACTTGCGTACGAAAATCTCGCGAGGGTTTGCTTGCGTTGCAACGGATACGGTCACTGATGTTTTGCTATGTTTTACCGTTTTAACGCTGCTCATGTGTTCCTGGCTGTGCATGAAAAAGAATAAAGTACACAACTGTTCAACGGAACCTGGTGACTAAACAATATAGCTAATATGCAAAACATAATGTAGCACTGCCATTGAGATATGTTGATGCATAGGTACTAATTAATGGGCGAAGCATTTGAACAGAAATGACACACACAAAACGCAAGCAAGGGGAAGAATTAACGCCAAGGCCAAGCCAAGCCAGTTAATGTTTACATTACAGAATTAGGAATTTGACGCTTCGTCTACGTATCCTTACTACAGTCTACACTGTTATATAGTACAGTTAGAAGACACCACCTGCGTATGTGTATGATGTCGATTACTATTCAGACGACGCGCCGGTGAAGGTGAGACTTAGTTTGATCACTCGGTGTTTCTATCGCTCTACTAGCGCACATTCCATGACCATGGGCATGGCATGGCGCTAGTCTGCCACTAACTTGACTAAGACTAAGTCAATCAAACTCAAACTTCGTAAGTCGTAACCGGAAACAAGGGGCATGACCAAGGAGGCATATGTCTTCCAGTTCCAGATCAGGATTTGTGGTTTGTTGTAACTTGTAATGTAGTGAGTAGATGGTTTAACATAGTAGTGACTTGTGGCTGTGCAGTTGTGTTAAATATTTATTTAGTAGGCCCCTAGTACCTGGCCTAGGGCATGTATTTGTTAACTAATTACGTGCTACATTGGTGTATTAAGCCTAAATACTATTAAAATTAAAGTGGAGATTTTTCGGTAAATGTATAAGCTCTTTGTGGATTTATTATTTTGTGCCAATGCATAGTTAAGCACAAAGCATCATAGGATAAAACTTGTTGACATTTATACATGCACTCCCACTACTATTGTTCAAATTTGTGCCCCCATAGACTACCCACTCTGGATCCGCCCCTGAATATGGACTATGTTAGATGACCGTGTCTGTATAGGGCTAAGGTAGTGAGGAATAAAGATTTCCAAAGAACAGTATTTCATGTACCCAATGCATAATAACATAACAAATCAATGCAATACACATTATTGCTACAAAACAACTACAATGACATTTTCTGTACTTACAGCACACATCCAGCATCATCTGCCAAATAACCATGATACCACACCCAAAGGCTGAAAACCAGTGGGAATGAAAGGTAAATTACAATATGTGGTTATGTTATGATGAAATATACACAATAGTGTACTCTATCAGTGGTGTTGTTGTCTGGTACAGCGTAGTATGTCTACATTTATTATATATGTTTTAGGTATCACCAGTACCACAGTAAAATATGGTGTGTCTAATACAGTTGTATTTAAAAATGAAACATAACATATTTATTATGTGCTACATGTGTTTTCAGAAAGAAAATTAATGTACTGGAATGACTGCTGCATCTTGAAATTAAAAGATGCAAAAAGACACAAATGGACATGGTGCAGCACCAAGAAGACAATGTAGCTACAGAAAATAAAAATCTAAAGTGGCTAAACAATCTACGAATCATGCGTAGCCTGTGCTGCTCCATGTATTGGTGCTGCAGTGACATCAACATTCGATTGTATTAACATTATGTTCTGCAATGCTCTGCTTAGATGTGGCACATTTCTTCTCTTTGCAATGTTTCAAGGATACATTGAAACTCGAACATACTATGAACACCAGGAAGACCACCATAAATTCACATTATATCAATATAATATCAAATACCTTAAATACTAATTCGTGTACGAACACCTCATTATACCGACAAGTTTCTTGTTTTCCTATGACATCTGGAATTATTATAATACTTTTAATTAATATCCATTGTTTGCATAAATTGTTAACAGTGGTATTTATTTTTATAAATAAATTATATAAAGGATTTCTATGATGCAGATCAATCGCTTTGGAGACTATATAAAAATTAATGACCTGGTAAACTATGATCTACTGGTAAAAGCAGCATGTTAGCAATCTTCTTTATACTGATTCAGTTGTTACATTTTGTAAAACAACTACAAGGTCAAAATAAATGTTATGTCTTCTGTTGGTAAGTCGGTTTGGTGAGAAAAAAAATTGGATTATTGGCACCTGGAAAATAGGATGTGCCAAAAATTGACAGTAATGTTTTATATCGGCCCGTAATTGTCATAGTCAACAATATTTTCCATTTATGACTACCTAGAAAATAGAAACAGACACAGTTTATTTCTCCATAACTGTGACTACTAGGTTGGCATGTGTGTATATATTGTTATATTTGAAGTTTAGTGTATATGCACTATTTCATGGTCAAACTTATACAGGTGTACTCACACATTATATTTATACGTGTTATGTTATTTTGTAGACACAAAAGTAGGTGTATTCAAACATATCATATCGTAGTATCTATCTATATATATATATATAATTTTATATACATAATTATCATTTACATTATAATAGTTACATATTTGTTTTGGATGGTATTGTCAATGTTTGAATAAATGATGCAATCTATCACGAGTTGTCATAATATTGATGCACTTAATATAGCATTTCTGAAGCAGCGTATATATATATCTGAAAGTGGCAGCCAAGCTTACTTACCTATTAATTTTTATGTAGATGTGGTGGAACATTAACATAATGTACATATGAAACATTAAATACATTTGGCAAAATCTGTGTTCCATGGCCATGATAAATAATAAATGAAATATGTTTATATAAAGAAATAGTGTCCTTTTTACATTGATATATAGATTTTCATGTCTGCAATACTGTTGTGTTCTGAAATGAAAATTTTGGTTTCGAGTGTAGTTAAACGTGCCTACCCAAATTGTAATTGTGTAGCACGCAGTGAATCTACAAATTACTGCGGTGAATTACTAATCGGTCCCGTTTGTTGGCTGGTCCCGCTTGTTTACTTTTTATTGTGGAATTTTGTATTGGCTAGCAGTGTAGGCGCGGCGCCGCTTTCAAAGACGGTATTTATGCAATTTGAGCGGTCAATAAAAATTGACAAACACACACCAGTATCATTGAATCACACACAATTTACTAATGTGTTTTTGTGACGTTGTAACAGCAAATAACTGAGAAATCTCCATCTGGAAGCAGTACCACAAAAGTTACGCGACCGCTTGCGTTGGCGTAACTTTGCGATGAAATATACGCCATATTTGCGAATGTTCGTATAGTAAATGTTTCGAGAATAGCACATGCGAACAAATCGTAACTTACGCTCTTTTGACGTTATTTTTATGTAAAAATGGCGCTAAGAAATTCGTAACGTAAGTCGTTCGAAAATACGGGCCTTGGCTGCTAATACAAGAGCCGAGTTGACGAGTAGCAGGCTACAAATTTGACATACATATTATTTAATATGCAATATACAATGTATCTACCATAATGCTCGATATTTGTACCAGTGAGTTACTGCCTGAATGGACCAAGTGTGCTAATAGCTTCATACATGACAATAGTTAGCGTTTGCATCACGTAAATAACAGAAGATGGCTGTGTTGTCAATGACTGTTTATATCGATTGCACTTTGACCCGGAAGCGTAACAAGGGAGTTAGCGCACGCGTAGTTGGAACTCCGAACTGGCTTATAAAAAACTTCCTTTCTCCGTTCGCCATACAGCCGGGTACATGGATCGCCAAAGCCGGATAAATTATCCGGGTCCCGGCTCTTAATAAAACCGTGACAACAATTAACAATAAAAGTTTTACCATGGATCTGGGAAGAGACTAACAATTTGAGCGTACCGCAAACTTGGCCGGTTCGAACTGTTTGAAAGTGGTTGACATCGAGATGGGAGGAATGACGGCGCGACTGTTCCATTGCTCGGGCTCCTGGCCCACATGCAAAGCCGACGTGGCGAAGTGGGGGAATGGCTTGAACTCGCCCTCCATGTCTTCTTCTTGTTGACGTGTGGCAGATGTTGATAATGGACGTCGCACGCAGATGTGCCGCTGTTTCGTGGAGATTCCTCGAAGTATGTTGTGAACCACTGTTAGTAGCACTCGCCAGCATTGAAGCAGCAATGGGTCATATCTGCATTACATAATTACTATATTTAGCACAAGCGCCGCTAAGCCGAATGGGCGGGCAAACAAACGCGTCGTACAACAGTAAACATGGCAGCCTCCGCGCCTTTTCCAACAAATAAACTATTAGAAAATGACAGCCTTGTGACGAAACCGTATTCTGCAATTGTGGAAATATACTCAAACATTATAGTTAAAGGAAATAAAAATAAGGCATTAGCTAAAATCTTTTTTCCATGTGTACACAAAGTTTAACATTGTATGTAACATTTGATAACATTAAACAAATACAGAAAAATACATTTGTAGCATAAATTCGATTTTAAGCTCGTCTGTGAAGCGATTCCCGCGGAAAATGACATTTTAATGAGCTAGGCGATCACGTGGTATCGTGACGTCACTTATGACACACTCGCATCAGGCCGACCCTTTCATTGCATTCAGAGCATGTTTACAAGAATAGCTTTTGGGTCGAAACGAGCGTCAGAACGAGTTATTGTGCAATATTCCGACGTAATACAAACACTAGTCATCATAGAGGAACAAACATTTATCTTACGGTTCCACATGAATCGAATTTGATTCAAAATAACGAATGCGAGTGGGCCTGCAAGTCGATTAGGTTTCGCCGAGCTTGGCCTGGGCTCGTTTTCAGAATAATTATATCGAATGCAACCAACGGGAGATAATCTACACCAATAAACATACATAACAAACATATATTGTATCCAGCTACATAAAGTAATGTGTATAATCTCATAATATCACTAGAATATCGATATACGACGGAGTTGTACAATTTATCATAACAACTTAAATCAGTCAGAGAGTTTCCGTTGGTCCCGCTGGCTCATTGGGTAGGCGCGTTGGTTACTAGTCGTTTATTTTACAATCGGGCGACGCCGGTTCAATCCTGACAGCCTGGAAACCTTTGATTTTCTATACACTTTTTTTGTTTATGTTTTCACCAAGTAATATAAACAAAATCATTTTATACTATAATGCACTGTTTGTAAATAATTTATATTTTTGTAGTAACTATTTATTCGCCACAAAAATTAAAATATGGTCATTATATAACGATGTTTCTAAATTGTATTTATCCAAACAAATATAATGTAATGGATATATAATTTATTAATTGTAAATATATTGTACGCTAATATATTGTAATTATATATGTGAAAACAGATTGAGATCTGTCTGGATAAATATAATTTAGAAACATCGTTATATATAATGACCATATTTTTATTTTTGTGGCGAATAAATAATTACTAAAAAAATTAAAAATAAATTTACAAACAGATAAAATTTATAAAATGATTTTGTTTATATTACTTCGTGAAAACATAAACAAAAAAAGTGTAAAGAAAATCAAAGGTTTGCATGCTGTCAGGATTGAACCGCCCGATTGTAAAATAAACGACAAGTAACCAACGCGCCTACCCACTGAGCTAGCGGGACCAACAGAAACTCTCTGACTGATTTAAGTTGTTATGATAAATTGTACAACTCCTTCATATATCGATATTCTAGTGCTATTATGAGATTATACACGTTACTTTATGTAGCTGGATACAATATATGTTTGCTATGTATGTTTATTGGTGTAGATTATCTCTCATTGGTTGCATTCGATATAATTATTCTGAAAACGAGCCCAAGCTCGGCAAAACCTAGTCGACTTGCAGGCCCACTCGCATTCGTTGTTTTGAATCAAATTCGATTCATGTGGAACCGTAAGATAAATGTTTGTTCCTCTATGATGACTAGTGTTTGTATTACGTCGGAATATTGCACAATAACTCGTTCTGACGCTCGTTTCGACCCAAAAGCTACACTTGTAAACATGCTCTGAATGCATGGAAAGGGTCGGCCTGATGCGAGTTTGAGTCATAAGTGACGTCACATCTCGGCATCCCGAAAAGCGCGCCAAAAATATGCATATTCGAAAATGTCCGGATGCACACCATAAAATGTGGAATTTCTAATTCATTGATTTTTTGGCTTGGTGGACGTGGAAATAGATAGCAGGATGTAATATAACATGAATTCGAGCAATAGATGTTTTTATTCCCTTTAATACGATATGGCTGCAATGTGGTGGCCTTCCTCCGTGCGAAGTTCGTTTGAAACTGGCAGAAATGTGGTCGTTCAGTTTGGTTATGGCTTATGCTTGCGACATACGTTATGACCAGCAATCTGTATATATTTCTAATAATTAAATCTGATACTTATAATACATACCCCCATTGACGTGATGTTTTTTTGCAGTTTAATTATTTACAGTGTATTTGTATTACTTGATTAATTTTACAGCAGCGACTGTTTGTATTTGTTATCTGTTTTGTTTAATGTACAGTGTTACGAACATTAATAGACATGGCGCTGTATTAACTAAATATTAATATTATGCTAGTTAAATACCTACTTTAGTCAGTATATACTTGTATACTTATTTATCCGATAATTAATTTCATGTAACATAAAGTTATTTCTTTTAAAATGTATATTTTAAATTACATAGTATAGATTATGTTATACCAATTATGCATTTAAAGTGCGTGTAATGTATGAAGACATCACGCCACGCACTCGGTTCGATTGTTCAGGTGCCCATATCTCGACACCTACCCCGATCGCCGTTAAATTCTTAATCGTGGGTGCCAACAAATAATAAAATACGTTGATTTGAGGAAGCCCCGGCCGACCTTCGAAAATGGACAGATCACAGTGACGGACTTTCGCGCAGCGCCTCGACTATATATATCGTCAAGCAGTGCCGGATTAAGCAGCTGCGGGGCCCGTAGCAAAACGGTAGTATATTACACATGCCCCCCATACTACCATAGGCTTACATAGTGACAAAATAAAAAAAACTTCACCCATACTACCATAGACTTACATGGTGACAAAAATAAACGAAACTTACTGTGCGGGGAAGCAGTCGCATATATTGTAGTAACAACAGTAACCTTGCCAACAATACTAATCAGACTATCACCGCTTGCTGAAGAAGACGCATGGGTGACATCAGTCTGAGACGCCGACACTGCAGCGCCAGGGGTGGATCCTGCTCTTCGAAAGATATCCGTCATATTAGGAATTTTGTTCAGCAATTCTTTCTCGTTACTTTCTTTTTCATGTTTTGCTTTTTGTTTCGAATACCCTGAACATCAATAGCTATTCTTGAGTCTGCCGGTTCCGTTCATGATAACCTGCATAGGCACATCAATACCGTTACATAACATCAACATTTATATATTTCTGTGCAAGCGTCAGTTGCACAGGTCTACTGTTGTAGAAACATGCATTTTAATTATGTCATAGAATCCGTTCAAATTATACGATTATAATGTTACTTTTAATACACTTGTAAGCTATGCGTCACATAGGCTATCGTTATGCGAGCAATGCCGAGCACTACAAATATCGATTAGATTATTATATCCTAGACATAGGAAACAAGTCATAGGTTATGGATTGTCTCTAGTAATAGGCCTAAAGTATTATGCATTAGAGAGTTCATAGCAGTTCAAGTTAGAGGCATTGCCTGTGTGCCGCGTGCCTTCATGGCTTCGGCATGTTCGACATCACATGGATCATATTATAGGTCCTACTTGATGAGCCTGTCAATATAAATGTTGTCTACGGTAATGACATTTAGTGTTCATTCAGCGCAAAATTAATTTGCAACGACAATGTAATTACCGTATCGAGAAGAGCTGTTCTTTGTGCGCTAAACACGTGTTCATAAATGTCAATGGTTACTATAGCCTACTACAGGAAGTTGACCATGCATCGAGGTGTATGTGATTCTACCATAAATCGTGTTATAATACCTACGAATGACAGGTTCGGCGACACCGGCCTATATATCGGTCACATTTATACTAATGTCAAATTACCATAACAGCGCGTCACGGTGCGCATGCGTTTTTAAGCCCGACATTTTTTTTAAACATAATTCCTATCTATAGCTTACGCGCGCGCACGCTCTCAGCACCGTCAGCACGTCATCATTGTGCGTGTATGGAGTAATAGCAGGGATGCGTCATTGCGATTCACTTACGAAAAACTAACAGGCGCTTCTATGCCACGCCCAGCGCGCTCGTGATTGGTCGTTACGGCAAGGAGCGTTTGACACATGTGTCAGGCGCGTTTCATTTTGTTTTTCGCGGGGAGACGACAAGGCTTGTTATATGTTATCAAGGGCTATACGTACACATACTAATTTTACGAACTAGCGGGCTAGTCGGGCTATACGTACACAAACTAATTTTATGGACAGGTAGACAGGGCCCTACGTTCATCCAGATTATATAATTCAGTGTTAAATTTAGACTGATACTGATTAGGACAGTCGCGAATTCTATTAATTGTAATGTTGCCATACTGTTATCATAACACGTTATAAACACGAAGCAAAAATGTACATTGTAGAACAGCAATTACCTTTGCATTTATATAATAACATTCTAGAACATGCACACAACTAATAACTAATTAATTTGACTTTAATCGTGGTAGCATATTGGGGAAGAATATTCTCAATATAATAATGTAATCGCGGTCTTCAAACTTTATTATGAATATTTGCGATAGGATGTGTGAAAATTATTAGAATGTTGTTGTGGAAATGTTTTAAATGCTAGTCAACTAGTGTGTTGTAAGTTGTATTCAGCACAAATAATTTACAAACTGCCAAAACACATATTTGGTGCTAAACTAATTGAGATTTATTTAAAGTTAGTTAAACATATTTTAGCACAAAATAATAAATGTGTTCTTGTAGATATATAACATAATGTATACTGAATATAATCCTGCAAGAATTATGATTGATATATTCGTTCACTCACGTAACCATTTGGCAATCCCATTTATTTCATAAACATTTGAAAACGTGTGTATATTGCGAAATAATTTTATTCTTATTGTCATAGGAATTTTGCACATTCCTATGACAATAAGAGTTATTTTATCCGTGTGACAGTCACACAAAACATATAACGTACACTATGCACACTAACTGAAATGTGTACAGTCCTTTATATACATTATGTGACGCTAGTAATGAAACAAAGATACTGTAGGCGTAGTTACTTATTCACTACCCAAGTATGCAGTCCGCATACAGTACATTAATTCATGTATATTTAATGCATACCATACTTTTGTTTTCATGATATAATCTATGTGCCCTGTGATCATGTAATATAATTGGGGTATGTTTAATACACACTGTACACACGTTTTCAAATGTTTTATTAAATAAATGAGATTGCCATTATGCACCATTACTGAGACTCTTTCACTTTATGAACTTGGCAAAGAGCAACCCAATTACCATAAGATATTTACATATTTAATTATAGCTAAGTATGCATGTGTACATTTCTGAATGTCTGTATGGGCATATGGATGTAAGGAAAAGCCCAGTGGAGTCAAACTCAGTGGTAAACATGCCAAATGGTTACGTGAGTGAACGAATATATCATATCTCTTGCAGGATTATATTCCGTATACATTATAGTATACATCTACAAGAACAAGTTTACAATTTTTTGCTAAAATATGTTTAATTAACTTTAAACAAATCTCAATTATTGTAGCACCAAATATGTGTTTTGGCAGTTTGTAGATTATTTGTGCTGAATACAACTTGCAACACATTAGTTGGATATATCCTTTTTCCAAATGAACAACAGTGTAATAATGTTACACCCATCCCATCGCAAATATTCATAATAAAGACCACGATTGCATTACTATACTGAGAATAGTCTTCCCTAATACGCTAGCTCGATTAAAGACAAATTAATTAGTTATTAGTTTTGTGCATGTTCTATAATTTTATTATACAAATGCAAAGGTAATCGTTGTTCCACGTTGCACCTATTTGTTTCGTGTTTACAATGTTTTAAGATGACAGTATGATAATATTTACAATTAATGGATTTCGCAACTGTCCTAATCAGTATCAGTCTAAATTTAATGCTAAATAATATAATCTGGATGAATGTTCAACAAGATTTAACAAGATAGCCGTACAGAGCTATAAGCTCCAGACGGCATGCGGACAAGGAAGCCTTTGGCTTATCGAGAGTCCAACACATTTCCATCTGCGTATAACCCGCCCTCGCCAGATAGCTGTCATTTTTATTTTTGAAAATATTCACACTGTTAGCACCAACACAATCATCAGATAATTTGGTCCAGTCATTTATTGTTCTCTGAGAGAATGAGTACTTTCTCACATCCAGCCTACACTGTTCCTTGACTAATACTGCATTGTGCTCTCTGGTAATACTGCCTTCTTTCAGTTTGAAGAAAATATTTCTATCAATATCCTCATAACCATCCAGTATATTAAACACTTATATTTGGTCCCCTTTTATTCTCCTAGTCTCTAGTGTTGTCGAGCCACATTCTAGTAGATGTTTTTCATAACCAACATCTTTCAGTTCAGGAATCAGCTTAGTTGCTCTTCGTTGCACTCTTTCTAGCTTATCTATGTCCTTCTTGTGATTATGGCCTCCATACTTGTATACAATATTCCAAATGTGGCCTAACTATTGCTTTGTACAGAGGTACAATTAGTTGTTTCTCCTTATATGTGATATTTCTCCTAATTAGCCCTAGTATGTTTGTTCACATTTCCATGTCTTATGTGGATGCATTTACACTTCCCAAAATTGAATAACATTTGCCATTTTCAGACCATTTGACAAATTTGGCTAGATCATCCTGTAAAGTGTGTTGATCTGCATCTGTTTTAACTGTCCTGAACATTTTGTATCGTCTGAGAATTTCAGTACTTTGCATAATACATCATCATCCAAATCATTTATATATATCAAGAATAATATAGGTCCCAACACCGACCCCTGTGGCACTCCAGTCAAAACTGGTTTCCAGTTTGAAATCTCCGTCTCTACTGTTACTCTCTGTCTTCTGTCTGTCAACCATGTTTGTATCCAACTGATCACACCATCCCCTATACCATGGACTTTTAGTTTAGGTAACAATCTTTGATGTAGCACTTTATTAAATGCTTTCTGAAAATCTAACTAGACAACATCCACATGTGACCCCATCATCTACCCACTTTGTAATTTCTTCTAAAAATCATAAGAGATTGGTTAGACAAGACCTAGTATTTAGGAACCCATGTTGAGATTCATTTATTACTTTGTGTTTTATAAGGAATTCCACCATGTGATCTCCAATAAGCGTTTCTAATAATTTGCATAAAACTGATGTTAAGTTCATTGGTCTGCAATTCACTGTCTTCCTCCTCGATCCCTGTTTTATATAATGGAGTAATGTTTGCATCTTTCCATTTTAGTGGAACGATTCGCTCTTTAAGTGACAAGGTAAACAATATAGCAAGTAGTGTACTGATTTGGTCTACAATATCCTTAAGCAGTTTTGGTGGTATCCCATCAACTCCAGGTGATTTGTTTTCTTTCGTCATCTTAATGTTCTTTGATATCATTTCAGGAGTAACAAACAACTGTCCTAATTGATTTTACTCATCCCCCTCAAATTATGTATACGTAGGGCCCTGCCTACCTGTTCGTAAAATTAATTGGTGTACGTATAACCCGGCCTATCTGTTCATAAAATTAGTATGTGTACGTATAGCCCCTTGCTAATATATAACAAGCCCTGACGTCTCCCCGCGAAAAACAAAATGAAACGCGCGTGATGTGTCAAACTCTCCTTGTGCTAGCAACCAATCACGAGCGTGTTGGGCGTGGCTTAAAAGCGCCTGTTAGTTTTTCATAAGTGAATCGCAAAGACGCAGCAGAGATTCGCAGCAACCTATTTTGTTTCACTTTGCTTTGCACCACATAATAGTCTTGTAGCTTCTAATTGCAGTCAGTAGGCCTAATAACCGTAATGTTCCCTTGTAAAAAAATGAGTCGATCCGCGGGGCCCCTGAAAGCGCGGGGCCCTGAGCATTTGTTACATCTGCTACGTTGTTAATCCGGCACTATCGTTAAGCAGTCCTTATTTTGTTAGCATCTTCAAAAGTCCCAGTCCGAGCGTCGGGAGACTGTTACAATTAAATTTGCCGTTCAATTATTTCTCATGTGATATGTGCGAAATTATTAAAATACGTTTTGATCTGAGGAGGCGCCAACCTTCGCAAGTCAGTAGACCCTGTTCGCGACGGACTTTCGCGCAACGCCTCGAGTATTACATATATCGCCAAGTGGTCCTTTTTTGTTCATATCTTCAAAACTTAAATTCTGATCACCTGGAGACTTCTACAGTTTGATCTGTCATTTAATTCTTAATCGTGAAGCGTGCACAAAATATTTAAATACGTTTTTATCTGAGGGGCCGCCAAACTGTGCACCTCCATAGACCATAGCCTGTTCGCGACAGACTGTCGCAGAGCTAGCAGGACCGTAGCCGGCATGTGTGATTATAAAAATGTGTTATTCATACACTCTTTATGTGTTAATGTACCGAAATATAATGATACCTAACGGCATTTAGTATAACATAGCTGAACAATAGTATTGAATAATTGCGTAATGTGTGCTTTAAAACAACCGACTCCCCCTCAATAGTCTATGCAATGACCCGTCTGTACACGAAGGTGTCCATGCTCATGCAAGGCATACCGTTTCTAGGTCACAACGTCATGCGCGTGTGTAGTGGACTAGCCAAGTGCTAAGGTTGCTGGCGGCCAGCGTCTTATTTTGGCCAAATCGTTTAGCAGTAGCTACGTGTAATAATTATTATTCAGAGGGGTACCATTAAACAGTGGCTTCAAACTAGTGATAGTTACTTTTTTTGTTGTTGACTGATTGGTAACATTGAGACTGTGTGTGGGTGTTTTTTTCTGTAAATAAAACAAAATTAGCTATGCATTATTTTAATGTATGACATCACACCTTTTCAGTTACACCTTTTACTATTTGCAGTGCAATGTATCTAAATTTCTGTTCAGCCTAGCCCAACAATATTTTGCATACCTTTTGCTTATATAATAGTCTCTGGGAATATTAAATATGATGTGAATTTATACATAAAATGTTATGTCATGCTGAATATTGTGTTTTGCTAAAACTTAAATAAAGTTAAGACATCCCAATTTAACTAAATTAAACATGTATTGTTTATATATACTATAATGTTCCATTTGTTCACATTTATATTGATCTAAATGTCATTAAAAAAAATTACTATGTTGCTTGTACATTTTCAATTTGAAAAAACGAACATGACAGTATATCTCAATTATGTTAAACCTAGCCCAACGGAATTTGGCACAACTATTACATGTATACTATTCTCTTTGTTTGTTGAATATTATGCAGATTGAAACAAATTAAAAAAGTTGTAAAGCTGAATGTTATGTTTTGTTCTACAATGCCCGACCCTATATTATAGTACATAAATATATGTATACACTGTGTACATAATATACTATATGTAAGTAGTATGATATTAAACTACAAGCTGTACACTGCTACTACATGTCATGTATTTAATTTAGTCACGTGTCGTAAGTGCTCTTTTAACCACTGCTCACCGGGCTCTATGTACCCTTTTATTAAAATGGCACCCTGCCCTTTTGAAAACCTGGGCAGAACACTGGACTCAGTCTGTTAATTGTACAGTCGGCATATCCAAACGAAAAGGTGTAATAGCTTAAGTGAAGTAAAATTATGAAATATAGAAACAAACAATATGCCATGTAGTATGACATTTAACAACACACACCGCACAAACTGACACATTTGGCATTTGCAATAACTAATCAAATTATACACTATTATAAAGAAATTGATAAAAGTAAATTAAATGAAAAGCGCCATAATATCAACCGTTAATTGAATAGTCGACTTGACGAAACGAAAACGGCATATTAGCTTAAGTGATGTAAAGTTATGAAATATAGAAACAAATGTTACATGTAGTATAACTTATAACAATACACAGCGCACAAAATGCATAGATATGTTATGTATGACATACATGACCTGTGTATGGGTAGCATAGGTTAACAGTGTTCATGTTAGACCTATGTTCATATGTGGCCTAGCATCGTTTTAAGTTCCTGTTCATTGATACATGATACCTTACTTTCATTGGCGAGGCGTCCAGGTAGATGTAACGTTTTCTGTAGCAGGAGCCTTTTTGAGGAGATTGCTTCTTCTCTTGGTGAGGCTCTCCGTGATGACAATTCGGGTGCCTTTCAACTTCCGAAGTTCCGTTTCGCCGTGAATATTTCAAAACCATCAAGGTTTTTGGCAATGTTGTTGTTTAAATAACCTATTCTTAAATAAAGGAAATATCTTTAACATCCTAAATTTAAATTGCCAAAGCATTAATGCAAAGTTTGATCAGATATTAAACATTAAATTGCAAGAGTTAAAAAAATAATGTATATATAACCCTTAATATAATTCAGATACATCAAGCTTTATGATTAACGGTTACACTCTAATTTCGGATTAGCAATTTACCTATGCAACAAATATGATTATAATTCAATAAACATCTATCAGAAATCACAAGTATGGGAAGGACAATTTATTAAAATTACAGGAAAGTAACTTGACAAAAAAAGTTATATTAGGAAATATATATAAGTCACCCGGGCATAACAACGAAACATGTCAGACATTTATTAATGAATTTATCCCTTTACTTGATCATGTTCAAAAATGAAAACGTAAAGTCATCATTGTTGGTGACTACAATATAGATTTAGTGCAAATTGAAGAAAATGCAATATTTTGTGAAAATGTTGATTCTATTGTGTACAAGTTTTTTTTTTCAAAATGTACACTACCCAACAGGCTTTCGAATAGAAACTGTACGTTTATAGATAATTCCCTATGTAAGTTATCACAAGGGTTCTCACAGGCAACTGCTGATGTATTAATAAACACAATATCAGATCACCTACCATACTTCATATTTTTAGATTATCTTGAGCCAAAGCGTGTAAATGCCACCAAATCAATTAAAATCCAAACTTGGAATACACATCGACAGATGTATTTAAAACGGAAACAAATAATGCAGGCATAATTTTGTTACATGTTAAACACAACTAACCCTGCCAATCCAAATGACAATCTCAACATTCTTAATGAAGTAATATCCAAAGTAAAAGATAAACACTTGCCAGTACGTACAATAAAATTCAATAACCATAAACACAGCAAGTCTCAGTGGATCACAAATGCTATGATCCGGTCAATTGCTTACAAAGATAAATTATACATGAAACTAAAACAATTCCGAGTATTATATAAATCGTAAAATTAACTTAGCCACTTGCCAAAGAATTCTGAAAAAAACTCATTCTTAATGCCAAAAACTTATTATCAAACTCCGTTTGATAACTGTAAGAATGACATTAAGCAAACATGGTGTAATATCAAAGAAGTTATTAATCGGACTTCAAAGAAATTGGAATTTCCTGATAAGTTTTTGATTAACAATAAAGTGATAAGTGATACCAATGTCATTGCTAACCAAATGTAATTGTGTTTTTTTTGCAAATGTAGGACCAAATCTAGCAGCTGAGATAACTAATACAAACAATGCAAATATCATGGATTACCTACATAATCCGATACTACATAATTTCGCATTCAAACCAATTTCTGAAGAAACCATCACAAATATATTAGATAGCTTAAAACCTAAACCTAGTTGTGGTAATGATGGCATTTCCACTAAATTATTAAAAGTAATAAAACAAGAAATTTGCAACCCTCTCACCATCATAATTAATCAGTCACTAGCAACTGGCATTTTTCCTGCCCACCTAAATATTGCAAAAAGTAATACCACTTTATACTTGATAACTATCGTCCAATCTCCAAAATCTTTCAAAGAGTAACGTTCAATAAAATTCACATGTACTTCTCATCTCATAATTTATATTACAATGGACAATGTGGTTTTAGAGAAAAACACTCCACTCACCTAGCTGCACTTGAACTCGTTGGCAGAATATCTCAAGAACTTGATCAAGGTATGACTCCAATTAATGTGTACCTTATACTTGATTTGTCAAAAGCGTTTGACACCCTTGACCATAAAATTTTGTTATCTAAATTACAGTTTTATGAGTTTACAAATTCAGCGTTAGAATTCTGCAAAAGCTACTTATCAACCAGGAAACGGTTTGTTCAAATTAATAATGCTAAATCGTCAGAAGCCGACATATCAATGAGTGTACCCCTAAGCTCAATATTGGTCCCTTTATTGTTCATACTATATATATATATATAATTATATTATATATATATATATATGAATGACATTATCCGCTCTAGTAATTCATTTAAGTTCACAATGTTTGCAAATGACACCACATTATTCACTACACTACATTCAAAAGGACACTATGATATTTACAATGAAAGACTAAACAGTGAATTAGAGAAAATAAGTATTTGGCTCAACGTGAACAAACGTTCACTAAATGTTACGAAAACAAAAGCCATGATATTTTATATGCCACAAAAAAGGTTCAGCTTCTCGCCTTCGAATAGCTGAATCAAATAATGAATATGTATATAATATTTTTATTTTCTTGATATCACTATTAACAAACACTTCAATTGGGCTAGTCATATTGATGCACTGACTTCAAAAATATCCAAAATAATAGAAGTGTTAGATAGTCTCAAACATAACCTATCAATCAAAATCCTGAGAACAAGCTATAACTCCCTAATCGTCACCTCAATTATATAATTTATTATTTAAGGTGGCTATCGTGGCAGCGGCATTTAAATGCCTTGAACGGGAGTCTCCTAACTTATTATATATATACTCGGTTATACTATGCATTTGTAATTATGGGTCTATTGGTTTAATCAATTTAATTTCATTTATTTCATAAAATCATTCCTCCGCCTACACTGCTCCCCGTCTGCTTCTCTTCTGGAATGTTCAAAGTCCTGGGCAGCTCTCATGGTAGTCGCTCTGTAGTAGTTACTGTCTGCTGCTAGCTGTTCTCAACCTCTGTGGTCTTGTCAGGGTGAGTTGCCGCTTCAGCTGGTCCTTCTAGCGTCTGTAGGGGGCTTCTTTCTCGGTTGTCCTACGAAGCTCACCATAAAATACAACATATGGCATTCTGATGTCATCCATGTGCGAGACGTGGCCTGCCCAGCGGAGCTGACTGAGCATCAACATGCTTTCGATGCTCCGGAGGTTTGCTTTTTTCCAGGACCTCTTTGTTGGAGATATAGTCCTGCCAATGCAGTCGCGTGATGGAGCGCCGACATCGCTGGTAGAACCGTTCAAGCAGTTGTACTTTCTTTCTGTAGAGGAACCACGCCTCTGCCCCTTACAGAAGGGTAGTGATGACGACAGCCTTGTATACTTGTATCTTTGTTGACAAATGCAGCGAGTGAGTCTGCCATACATATACATTTCAGCAGGCAACCGAGTGAGTTGTTGGCTTTGGCAAGACAAGTTACGATCCGTTGCGACATGTAGTTGCGGAAAGAACTAACTTGAGTGTACTTCTGTGTGTGCGTGGTGTGTCAATTAAATTGCAACTAACATCTCCGTGGAAGCTCTCAACGACAGCATTGTTTGAACGTGTCATGTACCAGTAAATATCACTACATGTTAAGCAATAATAAGGATGTACGTACACGCCTCACTGCATTTTTATAGCGTATGATTTGGGTGAAGACAACTGATATTTGAATAAGTACCTGAGTTAAAATATCAACCAAATATAACATATTCATGAAAACGGTGTTACTATTTAGAAACAGTAGCTAATTAAGGACATAAACTGTGTTGAAATAAATAAGATTATGACTATATGTAAGCAAAATTCGGTTGATCGCATAGCTAAGTACTCGGGTTTCACTGTGTTTAGAAAATGGTTTTCATGTTATTACTAAATGGAATTAAACATGATACATATATCATTGTATTAATAATGATAATAATAATATTTATTTTATAAAGTGCAATTTCCAATACAATGCTCAAAGCGCTGTACAAGAATTTAATAGCATAAAACATTAATTTAGCAAAGGTATGAGCACAATATAGATATAAAATATATTCACTAGATTTTAATATGACAAAAGTGACCGACAGCGACTGAATTTCGACCATTTGTCATTATCGTCAGAAATGAAAATGTTCCACCACGTGAATTTCTGTGAACTTTTTATCTAATAATGTGAGACATATTAAGTGCTAACTAAAAACGCCATAATGATTGCTATTACAATTTATTTGAGGCTATACCATAGATTGACTAGACAAGGCCGAAAATCGGGGTACATATAAATTGCGATAATTTGTAAATGTTTTTAGAATACGAGTCTGACCTTAATGCTTATTGCTATGACATTTGTTAGGTATCATTATACAGCTAATTGCATTATACAGCTAAATGCATTGCCTTTCCAATAATATACATAATCTTTATATAATTCTCACAGAAAATAAGTTATACAACACGAATTACGTGTACCCCCCAAATTTCAGTGAGTACGTCCTACGACCACTTGGCAATATGCAAAAATGACAATGTTCTATCAAGTGGATTTTGGTGGACTTTCTGTCTGGTAACGTAAACATACAGTAGAATCTAAAAATGCCACAAAACTTACCATTGCAATTTGTTTGAGGTTGAACCATAGATTGACTGGACTATATGGGTAAGACGTTTTGTCAAAATTGCTAAAATATGCATAACAGTACACAGGCGGTGTCAAGGTTAAGCATATAGCTCGTGAATGTTTGCACTAGAAACCTGGTCACGATCTCTTCTTGTCAACTAGTCGGGGCTTCGCTTTGACTTCCTTTCATCTGCCAGAGCTAAGAGTGGACAAATAAACAATCAGAACAGCGCTTTCCTGCGACGGGATGCGCTTTACTGAAACATTTCGTCTTGAAATATATGGTAGATTTTCAATTGTGCGCATGCGCGGTGCCCTATATGGGTCATATTGAGTCATGTGCAAATTTCCCGGCAAGCTTACTGAAATATTCGGTCGTTGGATGTTGCAGTGTGCCCAGGTGACTATAAGTTCCGAATGATATTGGAATTACCATTTGCATTGGACTAATGTATTTTTTACATGTCCACCTGCAGGGCTAGTTATGGTTGGACGTGGTCGCTGTACCCATCTGATCTGTCATTCTGTGGCCTACACACGGATAGCCTAGGGCTAGAGCCTAGGCTCTAGCGTGTTCACCGACACTGTCAGTGTCACTGACTGACACTTGCATGACACCCATGCCCCCCCCCCCAGCTGCAACACTTCTTCCACTTTGTTTAGGTTTAGCCTTAGGATTAGGCTGAGTTTGAGACTAGTCTTAATCTGATACTAAGACTGCCTGTTATGCCCGCAATGCCTATAACCTATGGCTATGTCATGGCTACAGCTATGGCCTATGCCATGGCTATGCCTATGCCATGGCTATGTCCCTATGGCTATGTCTTGGGCATAGGGACATAGCCATAATTATGCAATTAAGGCCTAAGCCTATACAGTTTAGCATACACGACATCAAAGTAAAGGTAAGTTCTTATATAGTGCAGTGTCCGGACCAGTCCTCAGGACTGCTCAAGGCGCTTTACACTTTACTCCCCTGGCAGACCTGTTCAATTGAACACCATCTCAACTTCTGTGGGAAGCATCCAGCCACGTTGCAATTGATGTGCGAAGACTAATCGTACACAAATATCCACCACTGTCTATAGCCAGGTACTCATTCATACATATGAGTGAACTGATCGACACGGCAGCCCAGGACTCTACTTCTGAGCCACTGCGCCCTACATAGACATAGTCATAGCTGCCATAGCCAAGCCCAAGGCATAGCCATTGGCCATGGCATGTGTATAGGCATGGACATGGTTATTCTATAGGCAGTCTAGGCTATTTACACCTGACGATCAGCACGAACAGATAGCTTTATATAGAATGCAAGTGTATATACAAACATAGTGCTACTTTAATTATTTCCAAATAACCTTTAGAAAGGCTAAACCTAACCCTACACTTTCCCTCCGCCAATTTAACATTGACCGTGACAGTGTGAATAGTCGGTCCAGAAACTAAAATGCTATCAGTTACTGTACTGTACACACAACTATTGAGCCGGAATATGGTAACAGTATACTATAGCTTGTAGTAATTACTATTTGCCATGTTGCCCATGACATGGCATACCCATGTGTAGGGTTGGCGATTTAAATCAAGCTGATTTAAATCACGATTGAATGTTTCGTCTAAGTACTGAAACATTCGGTTATCTATTTCCGCTCGTGCGCATATGACTTCTGCGCCGACCAGATATTTCAACGACGAAATGTTTCGTTAACACATATTCATTGTGCTCTATACCATTGTTCTATACCTTCCTTTCTTTTTTAATAACCTTTCGGTTTTGATGCATTGCTCATAGACAAGAGTATTTATTAATTAATTTATTGCAGACACATTTCACATGTTTTAGGTTGCGGCAACACTGCTTATGCAGGCAAAGCAGGCATGCGAGACCACGACACAAACAGCGATATATTCCACCGAAACGCGATATCTGGTGCCAGACAATTTGAGAAAATTGTCATCTCTGTAAGTTATAAGAATAAGGATAATTGATCTAATTATAGGGGGAAAGGGGTGTTCAAGCGCCCAGCGCCACAGCCAGTGACGTTGGGGTCGGCTAGCCCTCTGTGGGGGTGAAAAGTGAAAATAGTAACCTGCCGGTAAACCGTAGAACACCCAGGTCAACCTCACCTCCTTGTGGTTCCCCCTGGGAAACCACTACCTTGCGGTTGTGGGCAAACGAGGCTCTGACTAGGGGAAGGAAAACCCCAAAATTAAACCTACTGCGGAGGGCCAACAACCCCCCCAGTTCAATAATTGTTACGGAAACTAAACGTGTGACTTTGCCAGCACATGCTGGAAACGGTTATGAAGAGGCGACGCTCCATATACCTGAGGACATCAGATACATGGAAAGTATGACACTTCCGGATCAAAGCCAATCGGACGTTCGGCAGTCGATAGCGTCGCTGACCAGACCAAAGGAAACTGTAAATATAGGATGTTGGAATGTGAGAACATTATATTCAATAGGTAAATCAGCACAACTTGCAAAAGAAATGGATAAATACAGAATCGATGTCATGGGCATTAGCGAATGCAGATGGACAGGACACGGGAAAGTCAAGTTAAACACTGGAGAGAGTGTTATTTTCTCTGGGAGAGAAGACAACCTACACAGACATGGAGTGGCAATAATGATGAGAAAGAAAGCAGAGCAAGCATTACTAGAGTGGAAACCTATCAGTGATAGAATTATTTATGCTAGATTCTTTTCAAGATATGTTAAACTATCAATCATACAAACATATGCACCAACAAATGAAACAAGTGACGAAGAGAAAGACCAGTTCTATGAACAGTTGCAGTCAGTTGTGGGCAGTGTACATAAACATGACATGCTCATAGTAATGGGGGACCTAAATGCCAAAGTTGGAGAAGAAAATGAGGGCTATGAAGACATAATGGGAAGCCATGGAATTGGTGATAGAAACGAAAATGGAGAAAGACTAATTGACTTCTGTGGATTAAACAACCTTGTGGTAACAGGAATCATATTTCCACACCGACGCATCCATAAGCAGACATGGACATCTCCAGGAGGGCGAACCAAAAACCAAATTGACCATGTGCTAGTGAGCAGGCAGCACAGAACATCAGTTATGGACACCAGAGTGATGAGGGGGGCAGACATTGCGAGTGACCATCAATTAGTGCGCTCGAAGATCAGGCTGAAGCTAAAGAGGAAGCAAAAGACCAGTGAGAACAGAAAGAAATTCGACACAATCAAGCTGCAACAACCAACCATAAAAATGCAATTCTCATTGAAGCTACGGAACAGATATGATGTACTACAGGACTACGACGAGACAGATAATGACATTGTTGAGAGAAAATGGCAAGAATTCGAGGTGGCCTACAAAGAAACAGCCAAAGAAGTACTGGGTTACAAAAAGAGAGGACAAAAACCATGGATCAGCAAAGGGTCATGGGAACTGGTAGAAGACAGGAAACGACTAAAGAACAACATGGAACAAGCAAAGTCAGAAAGGATAAAGCAGAGCTACAAGGATAAGTATCAACAAAAAGACAAAGACGTAAAGAAAAACATGAGACAAGATAAAAGAAAGTGGGTAGACAACCTGGCTGCAGAAGCAGAGAAAGCAGCCGGGAATGGAAGGATGAAAGAAGTCTACAACATCACAAAGACACTTAGTAACGACAAACACAAAACAGCGAATGCAGTAAAAGACAAATCTGGAAACCTAATAACTGAAGGACCAGCCAAGCGGACAAGATGGAAGGAGCATTTTGAAGAAGTCCTTAATAGACCTATGCCCGATGACCCCGTTATAGATATTGAATTAGACTCAATCATAGATGAAATCAGCACAGACTCTATAACAAAAACAGAGATTAGATCAGCACTGAGGAAGCTAAAGAATGGGAAAGCTGCAGGTAAAGATGACATTACAGCAGAATTGTTGAAAGCAGACATGGCGACAACAGAGAATTGGCTTCTAAGCTTATTCAAAACAATTTGGGAACAAGAAAAAGTACCAAAGACGTGGAAACAAGGACTGATTGTTAAAATACCAAAGAAAGGTAACCTTACAGAGTGCGGAAACTGGAGAGGTATTACTCTAACATCTGTCCCCAGTAAAGTGTTCGGAAGAGTGATAATAGACAGAATAAGAGATGGAGTTGACAACAAGTTGAGAGATGAACAAGCAGGTTTCAGAAGAGGACGAAGCACAGTTGAGCAGATATTCATCCTTCGAAACATAATAGAACAGGTAGTGGAATGGCAAGCAACGCTATATGTAACTTTTGTAGACTTCGAAAAGGCATTTGACTCTGTACACCAAGAGAGCCTTTGGGAAATCATGGCGAGCTATGGAATCCCATACAAGATAATCAGAATGGTCCAGATTTTGTACGAGGACAGTGAATGTGCAGTGTTAGATGAAGGTGAACAATCTGAGTGGTTCAAGGTAAAAACTGGAGTTAAGCAAGGAGACGTAATGTCCGGATTTCTTTTCTTGATGGTAATCGACTGGATAATGAGGAAAACAACTGAAGAAAACAACACAGGGATAAGATGGAGATTCATGTCAAAACTTGAAGACTTGGACTTCGCAGATGACATTGCGCTTATGTCATCAAGTTACAGACATATTCAAACAAAGGCAACAAAAATGAATGCATTCGCATCAAAAACTGGCCTAAAAATCAATAAAAAGAAAACTGAAGTACTGAGGATCAACAGCAAATGCAACAACAGAATACAGATTGATGATCAACAACTGAATGAAGTAGAGAAATATACATACCTGGGCGCAAACGTCAGCAAGCAAGGAGGAGGGGATGACGATATTAACAACAGAATACGAAAAGCAAGGACATCATTCATGAAACTCAAGCAGATATGGAACTCAAATGTGTACACATTAAAAACTAAACTCAGATTATACAATACTCTGGTCAAATCAGTGTTACTGTATGGATGTGAAACATGGAAAGTAAACAAATGCGACAACAAAAAACTTGACATTTTCCATTTCAACTGTCTCAGAAGAATTTTAAAAATTAGATGGCCAGTAATAATTTCGAACAAAGACATTGAAAACATAACAGCAGAAGAGAAGATCAGCACAGAAGTACAGAGAAGAAGGTGGAATTGGATCGGGCATGTGCTGAGAAAGAAGGACCAAAACCACTGCCTGACAGCACTGACATGGACGCCGGAAGGAACAAGAAAAGTTGGTCGACCAAAAACAACGTGGAGAACCACAGTGGAAAAAGAACGGAAGCAACTGGGCTGGGCAACTTGGAGCAAAGCCAGACACATAGCCGTTGACAGGGCGAGGTGGCGGAGTCGCACAGCAGCCTTATGGGCCACAAGGCCCGAAGAGGATAGGTAAGGATATGTATGTCCAAGTTATGGCAGTCATTACTTTGTTTAATTCAGTACATTACGTCTTACTGGCACCTGGATTGTGAAGCTTTTAAGGTGAAAGTAGGTATAATCTAACGATATATGCTTACTTGATGTCATATCGCTACAATCTTTTAAAAGTGCTGTCTCTATGCAATGGCTCGTCAAATCTAACGTTCTTTTGTGCCGAACTCTTTACAATTTGAATAGCCTATTTGAATGTCATAGTCAGAATAATGAAGGTGCACGAGCGGATGCAAACATCTGCATTTCATTGACACAACACTAACTTCAAGTAACAAATTCATTAAGCAGCACATTTGTAAGGGATGTGTTATTCTAACACTGATTCCTTGGATACTACTTGTTCGATTTAAATAATGCAAATGGGAAATAGTGCAGTTATTTTATGTGTTAATTGTATATATCTTCTGTATCAGGCTGTACATGATTTCTCTTTAGATATGTTATTCATTCCATTGCAGTGCATCGTACAAGAGGCTTGTTATAGAGCCGTCTCTGTTTGGGCGAACCCTTGAAGCCCTCGGCCTGAACGAAGAACAAGCCAATGCAATTGTAGGTTAGGCAGGTGTGACACCGTCAAGGAATCTTCAACGTGGTGTTGGCCCACAAGACATTGGGGTCCGGCCTCGCTGGAAGTCCATTACACAGAGCCTCGCTTCCGATCTCCAGCAGGTTGCGCCCGGTGTTGTTGTAGAACAAGTTATAAACTTCAGTGGCAAAACAAAATGGCTCAGTGACGTTATCGTGGAATGGACTGGCCCCGTGTCATTCAGTCCACGTTCGCCTCGAGGATGGGAGAGTAGTACATATACACATTGACCATGTGAGGAGTCGTTGTGTGATTGGTGATAGCTCGGTGCCGGAGAAGACACCATCTTCTGAACTGTCTCTTGAATTGTCTCCCAAACTGCCTCCGGAGGAACCTGTTCATGCAGAACTGCCTGACGTACCGCTTGTCGTACCACGTGACGCACCGCCTGACATACCACATGACGTACCACGTGACGTACCGCATGACGTAACTCAGCCAGAGATGGAATCTCCCCACACATGTGAACAGAACTGTACAACCAGTGCATATCTTCGTAGATCAGGAAGAACCCATAGAGCACGTGAGAAACTTAACTTATGAAGTGACATTCACGATCACTCGTAGGAAAGTGATTGGAAAAGAAATTGTGAACGTTGGTAGTGGCATGTTGAATAACTTTAGTTAGAACTGAACGTTTGGTATAGATATGCTTTTAGTTAATCATTATTCTTGTTGAGTACTAGAACTCCACGAACATTGCTTTAGAGAACTCCAGGGACATTGAATTATAACAGTATAAGGATGTCGTGTTTTCGTTTCTGTTGCGTAATTTCTTGCGTACATCCTGTCGTGGGACACTACAGCGAGAGTCAGGACGACGTGGGTGTAATTCAGTGATGTATTGTAATTTGTCAGTAATAAAGAACGAATTAGATGACAAAATGGTGTCAGAGTGGGATATCGTGACGCAGTGGCCTTCGCACTGCTAACTATCGCCCACGTAAACTCGTTGACATCGCAAAGAACGGTAACGAGTGCATGTTAGCATTGTTGACATTCGCCTTCGCCTTCGGCACGTTCAGCGGCAAACGGTGACAGCTGTCAAAATGGCAATATCATTGAGTCCTGATGATCTACGAAACTTACTGGCTGCTGCCATGCAACAGGCCATGTTTTCAGCTCCGTCCACTACCACAAACGCACAAACAGTCTCTACGAGCAGTGTGCCATCGTTCCAAAGCTATGAACTCAGTTGTGAGAAATGGGAGACCTACATGCAGAGGCTTACGCAGCATATGATCGCGCATGCTGTTGTTGACCCAGACAAGAAAAAGGCATATTTTCTGTCCTGGATAGGGGCAAACACGTACCAACTTGTCAACAAACTCTTTAGCACATCTGAATTAGCTGCTGCCACGTTTGACCAGGTAGTCAAGAGGCTCGATGAACATTATAAAGAGTCATTGCACGAGCTGGCTGCCTCATACCAGTTTTATCAATGCAAAATGAAACCTGGTCAGTCGTATTCAGATTGGGTGGCAGATCTGCGCAGCATTGGGCGTGACTGCGATTTCGGCACAGCACTTGACCGGCTCATTCGCGACATGATTGTGTTGAACACTCCGCACGACGAGGTCCGCCGGGCTTGTCTCAGGGAGTCGTCGCCAACTCTTGAGAGTGTGCTAAAGACAGCAAATTCATACGTGGCATTATCTGCTAGTGATGCCATCGTGAAGGGGCCTGCACATGGGCCTACACCAGGGCATGCACAGGAAGTCCTGGCTGTGGAGAAAGTGCGTCCTCCGCGACGAGCCAAGATGGGCACCCACAAGTACGAGAAATTTCATGCGCCCGATTCTCGACAAGATCGGCGACATATACAACGATGCATTGGGTGTGGCTCCACAACACATCTGAGAGCTGCATGTCCTTTCAAGAAAGCCGAGTGCCACAAGTGTGGAAAAGTAGGCCACATAAAATCAGTCTGCCGCTCCGAACGCTCGAGCAAGACAAGCAACGCCATTGATTGCAACACTGCTTCAATGACTATCATGACCTTGTTCGCACATGACCTTGTCAATAAGCCGCGTCTAGCGCTGCTAATTAATGGTCATAAAGCCGAGTTTGAGGTCGATACGGGGGCTCCAATCGCGCTCGTTGGAGAAGAATTCTGGAAGAAAATCGGTTCCCCCCGACTCTGCAGATCAAGAGTCAGACTCTGCGCCTACGGCCAACGTCAGATCAGCGTGAGAGGTGAATGTACTGTTGACGTTCAGTACGGGTCGACAGTCCTGCAACTACCGCTAATCATCGTCGACATCGGTGTCTCGTTGTTTGGGCTGAATTGGATACAGGCATTCCAAGTCGACGTCAACTCGCTGCTCTACCCGACAGTGAGCACTACGACACTATCAACAACTGACGTGCACGCTGTAGAAGCAGACGACCTTGAAGTCAAGAAAGTCATTGCTGATCACCCGGACATCTTCAGTCCTGGCTTGGGTCGGTGCAACAAAACAAAAGGGCATCTGCAACTGAGAGAAGGCGTGCAGCCGAGGTTCTTGAAAGCCAGACCCGTTCCTTTCGCGCGCCTCGACGCAGTTGAGAAAGAACTGAAACGTCTGCAAGAACTAAACATCATCACAAAGGTTGATTACTCGGACTGGGCTACCCCCATCGTTGTAGTACAAAAACCAAATGGCCACGTGAGAATTTGCGGAGACTACAGAGCAACAGTCAATCCGTGTCTACATGTACAGCAACACCCAATTCCCAGAATTGAGGAACTGTTCGCAAAGTTACAAGGGGGTACTCACTTCAGCAAGCTGGATATGCGAGATGCATATTTACAGGTCGAGCTGGATGACGAGTCAAAGAAATTGCTCGTCATCAACACACACAAGGGATTGTACCAGTACAACCGACTCTGCTTCGGTCCTTCTCCTGCGCCAGCCATTTTTCAAAAATTGGTTGACAATGTGGTTGCAGGTATCCCAGGAGTCGCTGCATACTTGGACGACATCATCGTCACAGGACGGACGACCGAAGAACATCTGTCAAACTTGAGACGTGTCCTCTCTGCACTGGATGACTACGGACTCAAGTTGCAACTCAGCAAGTGTGCGTTCTTCAAAAAAGAGGTATCCTACCTGGGCCACATCATCTCAAAAGATGGCTTGCGAGCATCTGATGACAGAGTTGAGGCGATCGTCCAGTATCCACCTCCAGAAGACGTCAAACAACTTGAGAGTTTCATTGGAAAAATGAACTACTATGGCAAGTTCATTCCAGCGTTTGCGTCTGTCTGCTCTCCACTAAACAAGCTGCGGTGCAAGGACACTCCTTGGCACTGGTCGGCTGAGTGCGCTACCGCGTTCGAGCAGCTGAAACAAATGCTCGCAGAGAAGACACGGCTCGTGCATTTCGATCCAGTCAAACCGATCGTACTAGCCACTGATGCGTCACCGTACGGCATCGGAGCCGTAATCTCGCACACACTGCCTGATGGTAGTGAAGAGCCTATCGCGTTCGCCTCCAAGACGCTCAGAAAGGCAGAGAGAGGCTACGCGCAAGTGGAAAAAGAAGCGTTGTCGATTATATACGGCGTCCGAAAATTCTACCAGTATCTCAGTGGTCGTCACTTCACCATTCTAACCGACCACAAGCCACTGCTGACGATCTTTGGACCAGATAAGTCGCTTCCAGTGATGTCGCTACAGCGCCTGCAGCGCTGGGCATTGCTGTTGATGGGTCATGACTATGACATTCGCTATCGCTCTTCCGCAAAGCACTGCAATGCTGATGCTCTTTCTCGACTCCCTGTCGGTCCAGATCTCGCATTTGACCACGATGAGGCCGTCAGCCAAATAACACGGAAGTAGATGAGATTATGCTACAGGCTGTAGAAGATTTCCCGATCTCGCCCAGAATCGTTGCTGACTACACAAAGAAAGACACTGTCTTGTCTGAGGTGCTAAGTTGCGTACGCGATGGCTGGGTTACATCTTCAAGACGAGGACAGTCGGACAATTTGCAACCATTCATAAATGCGCAAGCAGAGATCTGCGAGGTACAAGGCGTACTATTACGAGACTGCCGCGTTGTTGTACCGCAGAAACTGCAAGCGAAAGTGATCGACTTGCTACACAAATCACACCGTGGCATGATTAGAATGAAAGCAATGGCCAGACTCTACGTCTGGTGGCCGAGAATAGAGAGGGCCATCGAAGAATGCTGCAAATCGTGCAACACTTGCGCCGTCACTGCACCGGCGCCACCAGCAAATCTCTCGCCCTGGCCTATACCCGACAACCCTTGGGATAGAGTGCATATCGATTTCGCAGGGCCATTTTTGGGAAGCATGTGGCTGCTGGCAATGGACGCATATTCCAAGTGGCCCAGCGTTATTCGACTTGCGAATCACCCAACGACCGAGACAACCATCACGGCTCTTGATGCGCTGTTCACCAGCTGGGGCCTACCAAAGACCCTCGTATCGGACAACGGTCCTCAGTTTGCGTCAAAAGAATTCGCAGACTGGTGCCGATCGAATGGCATCCTACACATGACCTCCGCGCCATTCCATCCGCCTTCAAATGGAGAGGCGGAGCGCCTTGTTGGCGTGTTTAAGAGAGCGATGCAGCGTTCTGTGGGGGAGGAAGGTCTGGGAAAAGACCAAGCCGCTAGAGACTTTCTGAGAGAGTATCGCAGCACTCCTCACTGCACTACCGGAAGAACTCCTGCGGAGTTGATGCTGGGTCGCCAGTTTCGAACGCCGCTATCTCTGCTCCAGCCGTCTTTACCTCACGCCGAGAAGAAGCAGCCGGTGAAACCACTACACTCGACCACGTTCGCGATCGGAGACCACATCTTCATTCGCAACTACAGCGTGAATTGCAAGATCAAGTGGATTCCCGGTCGAATAACGTCTTCTCTGGGCACTCGCATGTTCACCGTCCAGTGTGCTGACGGGGTTCATCGTCGTCACGTCGACCAGATGCGTCACAGGGTTAAAGTCTTGCCCACGCGGGCGCAACCACCAGTCGACCAGATCCGTTTTCCACTAACTACGCGAGCTGCAACTCCACCACGGTTACCGAGACGCGAGACGCCGAAAAGAGAAGTCCGACTCGAACAGTCGTCATCTCGCTTCTCCACTGAAACTCGGTTCTCCGCCGCGACTTGCTGCTCCCGATGTCGCGTCGCCAGTGCTTCGTCGTAGCACACGTGATCGCCATCCGCCGAGCACGTACACCCCCTAACTCGAAACTGTGGGGAAGGATTGTCGTGTTTTCGTTTCTGTTGCGTAATTTCTTGCGGACATCCTGTCGTGGGACACTACAGCGAGAGTCAGGACGACGTGGGTGTAATTCAGTGATGTATTGTAATTTGTCAGTAATAAAGAACGAATTACATGACAAAGGACACTTAGTCATATTTGTTTAGCAAACGAGTTATACTATTATAATCAAGATGGTGTGCATGAATAAACTGTGTGACAATTGATTTGACGTTTACATCTACTCAATTAATGCACTCACAATCTAGGCTAAATATGATCAAAGCTAAACATGTATCATTGGGCATAATAATAAAATTATTATGATTACAAGTAGATTAGATTTATGAAAGCCATTTTTATAAATTGTACACATTCATTCATGACTAATACATACACACATATTCTCTCCCAATTCAATTGTCAGTACAAAACAAACACCATCAGACGGTGAATCTATAGATTTTGTCCGGTATAGTAATTATAATATATATCCTAATAATATCCTTAGTAAATTCATTATTTGTTTTTATTATCAAAATTATTTGATGCATGCAGCCTACAACTTTTAATTGAACATAACTATGCACAATCATGTGCATAATTACAGTTATCAACTTATAATGAACACGAACTATAAAACAGCAAAAAACAGTCGTTCCCATATTCTTAAATGTAGGCTAATTCAGTAATTGCAGTGACACTGGCCCCGATTAATTATTCATGCATTAATAACACAGTTCATGTATGATGATATTATCAAAGGCAAGCTTGCATTCACAGCAACAACTGGCAACGTAACAGTCAAATATTTCAGACCAAACGTTTCGTGTATGTAGCCTAATGAAATATTTGGTATATTTGTTTCCTCTCGTGCTTTTTAACACTACACAATACGTAAAGGTCATAGGTCAAAATCTACCAAATATTTCAGCGACCAAATGTTTCGCTTAAGTAATGAAATATTCGGTTATCTATTTCCGCTCGTGCGCATACGACTTCTGCGCCGACCAGATATTTCAACGACGAAATGTTTCGCTACAGCGCGACGCGCCCATCTCGTGAGAACTCCTGGCTAAACCAGCTGTTGGCTTTATATTAAGCCTTTTACATAAACGGAATCTGCCTAGCTTTTCTGGTAACAGTTACACTCTTCCTCTAATTAATTAGTAATTAACTAATTAGCCACGGTGGTTCTTTACAATACGTTGTCAGCACCATTGAAACTAAGGAGTGCCGTGAGCTAAAATGGTGGTTCCACCTCGCGGAGCCCTGATAATCGAAATTAGTGAAAATTAATTCTGATTTTGTCGCTAGGTGGCAATAACTTGTCTTGACAACCGGGAAGTGAACACGGCGTGGTACTGCTGGTAGTTCCTGGTAAGTGTAGTGGATGCTTCAGGTGTGTAATAAAGTACCACATTTTAGAACCTGTATAAAATTCACAACAACCAAGTCAGTGTCACTGGACTGAAGAGTAAGCTGAAGCCGCCACCACCACGCCAACGACGCGGCCACAGCCATCAGTTCTCACAGCCACAGCACAGGCACAGTGTGACGTGTCGCACTCAGTACCATCAGCACTCGTTCCTGCCCAGAACCATTAGGAAATGGAACGACCTTCCAGTCTTAGTAGTGGAGGCCAACACAGTCGACACTTTTGTGTCAAGGATCTCCAGACTAACAATCATCTGCTAGGGTCTTTGTTAGAGAGCTGTAGAAAATTAGTGTTAGTAATAGCTTATTTTGGCCCACACTAAAAGGCGGACCGCGAACGGGCGGACCGGGCGGACCACATTCACAAGGATGCGCGCTATCTTTGTTACTTCTTTACAAGCGTTGTTGTTGTTTGCGCGTGCGTTCGTAAATATTGAAGTGTCTTCTATTATTGTCTTATTAACAATTCTAAACATAATACCTGAATGGTATAACTTGCATTTAAATAATCTTAACATAATAATAAATTAACAGTTTACTTACTATAAAAGAACACTCTGAATATACCACGCAGAGTCAGTTTATTTAAATCGTTTGATGTAACCACTCGTCTAACGGTACATGTTTTCACAGGACACTATCAGTGTATCACCTGTTATTGAATGCTGATCTTATTGAAACAATCACGATAGACTCAGGTGAGGAATTCTGAAGCCCAACAGTCTTTTGATTTTGCTTGATCTATTTTACAGGGCCAGGCATATTTGGTTTGATTTCAGTTGGATTGCACTGCTACCTCCATGTTTGTTAGTGAGTGTGTGAGTAATTCACGTTATTTGAATGTTCTTGTTAACTGAGATCGTGGACAGCATCGCTGTGATAAGCTGTCCCAGACACATTCACAACTTTGTTTTATAGGCCTAATTAATGCATTTATTAAATTCACACTCATTTAGTAATTATATAATAAATACCCAATTTAAATTAGCTTAATCTAAATTATAACATAAATATGGCCTAGTTATATTAATTTTTTAATAAAACAAAATAATATAAATCTTAGCATGTAAATGACTGCATACTTGTTATGTATGAATATATGTACATGCTGTTTGTAACAGTTGAGATTTACATATGGAACAATTATTTCAATATATTTCAGAGATAATTAGTTCATATAGAGTAGGCCTATAACTGGCATATCGCATTTGTTTTAACTGTTGTTGGAATGTAATATTTAGGTATTATTAAATTTATTTATGCAACTAGGACATATCTACCTATAATAAGATTACTGAACACAAAAGTAAAATGAAAAATGTTATATACAAAAAATAAAACAATTAATAGTAAGCCAGCTGTTTTATAGATGATAAAAGAATACAAGGACTAACAACAAAGGTGGGGAACAGGCCATATGCAACCTATTCATTTGTATTATAATTTGGTTGTGTGACTTTGTAACATTAATTTGTTCATTGTTCCATTGTTAGCTGAGCAGTTGAGTAGATATTCCACATGCTTTGATAGCTACTTGTGTCTACCCGTGTTTTGTAAGTTACTACAAACAATAGCTTTCTAGAAGAGGTATAACTCCAGTTGTGTGCGTTTGATGCAGCACTTCTGACTCAGTTTAAAGGAACAAATTGTACTACAATTAACTTTTGAGGTGAGCATGTAGGTACTTAAAGGCATAGATAATGTTTGGTGGACATTCCCCAATGACCAGTTTGTGTTGTTAACATCACTGCTGTCATGGCTCTTCAAGTGCACGTGTATTCCGATTCAATTTTAAATACTTACCACATTTCGTGGACACAAATCTTGGTTGTGTGGAATTTAGATATGTATTTAACTTTCTTGGGTTGTCATCAGAATAGCTGTCACTGATTCATGCATAAATTCATAGCAGCTGTTTATTATATTATTTGACATGTGGTTTGTAGTTAATTGTACACATCATCACAGCAGTCGTGAACATAAATACAAACAAACAACAAATCCAAGAATTGTTATATTATTAATTGCACTGTTGTGTTCATTTTGTAAAATCATTAATGTCGCATAGTATTAATGAAAGACATCTCAATGTTTATAAATGAACGCATAAGAGCACACCTGAAGGAACAACGCACGTAAACATGGAACGTAGAGATCACGCGCATCCTTGTCAATGTGGTCCGCCCGTTCGCGGTCTGCCTTTTAGTGTGGGTCCTTAATTTGTAGTTGTTTTTGTGTTTCTGTCTGTTTTGTTTTGTTCTTTTGCCTTTGTCTGACACTGCCTTATGCAGGGTTTATTAGTAGTGTGTATTTTTATCTATTCTGTAGAAGGTGGGTTTTTCTCTCCAAATGCCAGATCCTCAGAATAGTGGCAGAATAATCAGATATTGATTGTGGTCACTTAATGGAAGAAGAACAGTGTATGTGCTGCACACAGCGATTTCAATGACAACATGCTTGTAGTTGCGGTGGGTCGTCATCGTCAGTTACCCGTTAAGATAAAAATACATAAAGGTATTAAAGAAATACTTTAGAAGCAGACCTAATACTTTGAAAATGAACCAGTTGTTTAATATACATAATGTGAAACAATTGACAGATCTTTCCAGTTTTATTAATGTAATCATGTCAAAGTTTGTCTAACTAAAAAATTTCCTGTTAAACTTGTGAATTGCGTAGACGGACATTATAGCTTATAGTTAAGTTACAAGTCATATAATTACATGTAAATGAGTTCAAATTGTGCAATACATGTATAAATACTATAATACGTGGTTTATTTTATTTTTGCACTATTTTACATTATTTGGTGTTCACTGCTGATTATAAAATTATTTAAAATACTTACTACAGTAAGTTCACTGAACGTTGTATGCATTGTGTGTTGTCTATGTGTTACATACTGTAAATATGACTTATATAATATAAATATAAGGAGTCGTAGGGAAATAAAACACATTGTCATTGTCACCCTTCGCCGGGGTCGTAGGGAAATAAAACTCATTGTCACCCTTCGCCGGGGCTCTGCCACTGTCACTGCCAGGCTCGTGGGCAGCGAACACTGTCACTGACAGTATCAGCGCCAGCCCACAAGTTACAATCCGAACCCGAGGCATGGTCTGTAGGCTGTACTAGTGTCAAATGCATGTCTCGTGTCGCTGTCTCAGATCTTGACATCGGAATATGGGGGGTGCTGTTGCAATGTTGGAGATTTTAAGCGAAAGTCCGGGAGATTTGCCTGTATTCCGGGAGATACACCCAAAATCAAGGAGACTCCCAGAAATTCCAGGGCAGGGCAGGTACAGAATAATTAATAACTTAATTGCTCGCATGCAGCATATGTGACACAATGAATGATTAATGTGTAAAAAGTAAAGCCACAGAGATGGTGGAAGTTAAGGTAAGTGGATGTGGTTTCTGTTAATGTTTGTGGAGTACTGTGGTGCAGTGGCTAGCGCTTGGGACTCTCGACCATAAGAACCCGGGTTCGAATCCTGTACTTGGTGTGGTATTGAACCTTGGGCACGTTCGTTCACTCTACGTTGTGCCAGTTCACTCAGCTGTATGAATGAGCACCTGGGTATAGACTGGCTGATATTTGTGAACGAATAGTTTTCGTGCATTAATTGCAGCGTGGCTGGATGCTTCCCATAGAAGTCGATATGGTGTTCGATTGAATATGTCTGCCAGAGAGTAAAGTGTAAAGTGCTTTGAGCAGACCTGAGGACTTGATACTGCGATATAAGAGAACTTACATTTTACTGTTTTATTTCCTTTCCTGGCACATCTGCAAAGATGGCTTTGGCCATTGGTGTTGTCTGGTATTGGATACGACCCACAGGTTTCTTTGTTTTTGGTGGTAAATTACACTGGGTGACACCTCAAGGAAGTGGTGTGAATCCATTTCACGGGTTGTGAGTCTGTCGAGAACTTAGGTAAATGGAAACTCCAGATGGCATCTTGAGACTTGAAGTCCCTCAAAAAATGAGATTTTCCTTTAGTTTAGGCTAGGCTAAGTGAAAACAAAACCTCTGGATTTCTTTAGAATAAGGTGAAAGGCCTTCTTTATTTAATTAAGTTCTAATATTATAAATTATTTGCAGTTTTTTTAAGGTAGCTATCATAAATGTATTACGTACATTAAATGCATGATTACTGTGGTTGATTTAAAGCTGCTTCCTCTGCTTGTTTGTCTATCATGAAGATGGTTCGTTTATTTAAAGAGGTGTGGTATGTGAATAGTTTATATAATGTATGTGTGCAGTCTGTTTATATCATATTATATAATAATAATGATGATTACACAGTCAGGAGTCAGTGCCACTGCACACGTTTTGATATGTTGTTATGGCTACGGTATTGATCATGTAGTCAGCAGCCCCTTGTTTGTTTGTTATGTTACACAGTTTCCATGGCATCGGAGGGCCAAGATGGCGAAGAGGCATCAGTGTGTCCTGGGTGCAGTGTTTGTGTTTGTGCTTGTCGCATTCCTTCTGCTGCAGTTCTTACTCAACTCTGGTAAACTGACCGCCACAAACCCCGCAACACTACCTGAAGCTGACCCGAGCAGAACGACTCAGGTCATCAGTAATGATGACCTTGACCTTGTTGACCTCTACAGCAACTTGACCGATGGTCCACTGCAACACCCGCAGAAAGTTCCGGACATACTGACCAAACTGTCCAAGTGTCCTGCATGTTTTGGACGTGACATCTGTGAAGAGATTGACAATGGCATTATCCAGATCGATGTACCAACAGAGTTGACATTCACAAAAGACAAAGGAGTCTATTTCGGACGGAGACACGGCACTGAGAAGATTGTTGTGAAGACATTGGTACGCGATAAGGTGTTTAAGAAGTTCGACAGCTTCATTTGTCAAAATGTCACGGGAACATCGGAGTGTGATGTGGGAGACGCGATCGCCAGAAGTTACGTTGTCAGCGAGAATACTTGGACAGACAGACACTTTCAGGAATCATGGAAGATTGTACACCCATTTCCACAGCTGTAAGTAAATGCATTATTATTTTTAAATGATTTCATTTGGTGGGATCCTGTGATAGACTAATGAAGAGACCCATCATCCTGTCATTTAGATGGGTTATAAATTTAGGAGGTTGTTTTTAGATGCCGCCATTGCAATATCATGCCTAAGGGTTAAGGTTTTTGTGGCGCAATTGTCAACTACAAACTATTTGGACTGGTAAATTTCCAGGCACATGATGCATGGTGCTGTCATGACTGGCAAAAATATCCTGCATTAGTCCCTGGATCCTGTAAATTACTGGAACACTGTGGTCTATACTATGTAGTTGTTAAAACACTGGACCATCATTTTAAGGGACTGGGATTCAAGTCCTGCCAATTTGAAAGTTTGGCAATTTTGTTTTAAAACTATATTGCATGTGGGCAATTTTTTAACTCTATATTGCCTGTGTCTTTCGGAGGAGACTAAAAGTCATTGGTCTCCTCTATGTGGTGTCTATACCAAGGGAGGTCGAAGATCTCACATTTGGCAATGGAAAACTATGTTGTGGACTAAAAAAACAATGATCTTGATCAAATTGCAGTACCCCAGAAGGGTACTGCAATTGTTGCTGCCAACAACTTGTTCTGATGATGCAGTAAGCACCATTCTGATGGCCTCATTACACGCAGATGCTGATGCAATACAAAACCACATTGTTGATGTTTTTTCGTAGTGGTATTTTATTTTATGAATATCCTGCTGTATTTCCGAGTAGTGCAAAATTTCACCCAGGCCGACATGTACCATGGTCATGCAACACGTGTATATACAGAAGCATGTGCATGCTGCCCACACACACACACACACACACACAAAGGTAATTAGGTGTACTCAGATGTTAATAGGTTACAATAAAATGAAATTTAACCCACAACAATATTTTTGTTAAAAGTTATAGTGTATATGATTTAAAAATTTGACTTCATGTCACACACAAAACGTAATTTTCAAAAAACTACATTTTTTCCAAAAATAATTTTTGTTTTTTTAATCTCTAATTGGTTTATAGATCAACATATGAATACTTATGTAATACAAAAATATAAAAGAGACATGACAAAATTTAACTGTATACATTTTGAAATATATATGTGTCACACACGTTACATTTGTGAATCTAATACCTATGTATAATCGTGACACAATATATTTTTTACAAACTTTTAATAATTATAATTGAATTGCTACTGTAACTGTGTTACAATTGGGCAACACCACATCAGATCAATTATAGTTAACAGTACTTGACACCCATGGGGAAATATACCCTCAATTCCCTCCTTTTAATGCCTGATTTGCTTGGATTCATCCTAAAATAAGTCACTGTTCCTCTCGTCACATAACTATGTCACATAATTTATTGTTTTATCATAATCAGCTTACCTAATTATGTTGTGCTAAATTATAGTATGCATTAAGCATGTCATGTTGTTATATAAACTCAGTAAACAGTGCATTACTAGGTAAATTTCAGCAAATTACTAAGTCATTTCCACAAGCGTCACACACGTAACAAAAGTATGTTACACATGTAATGTCACATTTATATTTTGTATGCATATTACAGTCATATATACATACATTTAGTTTTTCTATACATATATATATATATGCCTGTTTAAGATGATGCCATTTATTAATTAGAGTTTTGAGCGTCACGCATGTAACACTGGATTTGACATATTTTACAACATCCACTTAATTGATTAATTTAATGGGGGAAGTGTTTAATAAGTACAACACTTCTATCTTCCCCCATTTCCATGTGTAAATGTTTATGTATTGTATATTGCGTGTAGGTCTCTTTGTATGCATTTTCCACTTGGAAATAAACAACCAACCAATTTATTACAATCAAGTAACCTTACTGTGTTTTGTTATCATAGCATGCATCAGAAATCTCATATTGTTATAAAAACTGTCAATAAACTGTCAATTACTAGGTAAATTTCAACAGATTAATAGGTCAAATTCACAAGCATCACACACATAACAAAAACTTGTCGCATATGTAATGCCACATTTATATTTAAAAAATATTAACCAACCACAGTGTTATACAGCCTAAAGTGTAACAGGTACACTGTATACCTATATGTATGTACTTATTTATGATAAAGAAACTTAACATACTTCCGTAACTTCATAGACTTTTGGCAATAACTAATGCGCCTGTCTTAATTTAGATTTTTGTAAGTTACACACGTAACACCACATGTAACGTATTTTTATAAATTAATTAATGATGATAATTAAATTTAGCATACACTAGCTATTAAACAAAACATAAAACAATACTATGGCCCCATTTAAAACAGTTTGCAATACATTAGCATAGATCTGTAGAAGTCCAAAGATTTAACATGTTGTCTGAATGTCTTGCACGTAATGGTGGAATTGCCCCTTAAAAGTTAGAAAACGTTAGTCAATATTATAATTTAAACAAATAATGTGTAGTTGTCAATTTATTTTCTTTTATCACGAGTGAGGACTAGTACAGCGTAGTCAGTCCAGTGTATAACAAGCAATGTATAATGCATGTGATGCTTTAAATCATGTGCTATGAGACAATAAATATTGTTTTATCTGTGTAGCATTTCATTAGTTTGAAATATGATCGCAGAACAGTTAATTTGACACATATCAGCTGTCGTCCACTCCAAGTGTCTTTAGTGGTCATTCATCAACTTTGAACCAAACACACTTGTTTGTTTACTGTGAAGACATTAAAAAAGGTTGATGGGGCGTATGTTATTTAGACGATACATCATGTGTGGTGAACAAACATCATGATATGTGTGTTTTAGCTTCAGCATATGCATGAACCAGAACCAGCTGCAGATGTACACGCAGTTGTTTCTTGGCGGCCACACAGTATCACCGAACTCCTGGGCCATGCTCTACACTGCCTCAGTCATCAACACAGAGGCCATCAATCTCAAGGTACTGCCTTAACACCAAGAAGATCAACACTATGTACTGGGTATTATGTCAAGTAGATCTACTTTACTTGGTATGCTGCTAAGTAGATCCACACCAATTTATATGCTGCCAAGTAGATCCACCCTACTTGGTTTCAATGTCAAGTAGACTACTTGGTATATGTCAAGTAGATCCACACCAATTTATATGCTGCCAAGTAGATCCACCCTACTTGGTATACTGCTGAGCGAGCACATACACTACTTGGTATTTTGTCAAGTAGATCTATTCTATTTGGCAAGTAGATTAACACTACTTGGTATGTTGACACTTATAAATTCACACTTCTTTCTGCCAAATAGATAGACATTATTACGTATGTGAAGTTCAGTGAAATCTTACTATTAAGGTCATCCTCGGGACTAACAAAAGTTACCTAAATAGCGACATCACCATATTGGTGGGACTAACTTCCTATACTTTACTGTTAGTGAAATAATTTGGGGCTGTCCTAGCATGACCTTAATTGTGAGGTGGCTGTATTACTGAGGTGACTGTACAGTGAGGTTTGACTGTAGATCCACACTACTGACTGTGTTGCAAAATAGATCCAAACTACTTGTGAAGTTGTGTGTACTTTCTTGATATTCTATTAACTAAGTATGCAAAGTTTGTTCAGTAAGAGTGATTTTTTACCAGTTGGCCTTGTTCTCACAATTATCTAAAGTGTAATTTAATGAACAACTACAAATGTATGATTTCAAGTGATAAATTAGCAAACTGTTTCAAGATTTGGCGATGGTTCTTTCAGATTCTCAGCACGTTGAAGGTGAAGCAGTACTTTCCCCGCTACCTGGGCGCCTGTGGCCGCACCATCGTGGCTGGACACGGAGGCATTGATCTCGTGGAGTTTATCAAGGATGACTGGGAGACACGCGCTGACCTCGCACTGCAACTCATGACCATGGTGGAAGATTTCCTTGTGAGTGGGTGTGCGTGCGTATGTGTGTGTCAGTGTGGGCATACATGCGTGCATGCATGTCTGTGTGCATGCATGCGCGTGTGTGTGATGTGTATGTGTAATAAAAAAACGTTTGTATTACCAAGATATAGGCAGTATATCAGAAGTTACTTGAAGTGAATTAATCTTTGTTGAACTACTTTCTCTTGGTAAAATGTCGTAAAGCATAGCCTTTGATTGAGGCATATGTTCGGTTACTGACCTGTTTTTAGGGGGCAGTGAAATGTAAACCATTAAAGACTAAAGCTTTTTAACTCTACACTATGCACCATGCAATTTGTCACACATTCAACATGTGCATTTGTTGTATGTCATAGAAAGGCATCCTACACAGAAATGATAATGACATAGAGGTTGTCCAGACATACTGAAAAGCAGCTCACACTGGTTATACACAATTGTCATGTGACATGTCTCCCTGGTTGCAGGAAGGAGATCCTAACTGGGTCATCCTCTTCGTAGACTTCATAATGGCACAGTTCCGAGTGAAGGCCAACGGCAAAGTTCTCCTGATTGATGCTGAGGACATTGGAATCATTGATCGGCGCTACTTACAGAAATGTAAGTCACTGCACGGAGTAATACAATTATATAGAATGGTACATTGCATTGAAGTTAAGTCATATAGTGAACCATTTCAGTGAACTTGTGTGTGCGTGCATGCATGTGTGCGTGCGTGTGTGTGTGTGCACAAAGGTGATTTTACTTACCATCTTTACTGTGGGCAGTTGCTATAAGGAAAACGCTGGGATATTTTCAACATGGACCACACATCCAATAATCCTTATGTCCATACATGGTTAAATAAGACAGTCCAGGCCAGAACCGGGATATCAAGGTGTTCCTTTTAAGCGCATGTTCCATACACCTGGAGTTCTTAGACTTATAATAAGTGTCCACTATATACAATGTTTGTTATTTTTAGCAAAAATAAATGTATTAGTTAACTTTTGTTTATTTATTTCTCCAGATGGGACACACAAGCCGGACTCGCCGTGTAACATAGAGTGCTTCTTGTCATTCGCCAACTACCTCACCAACAGGACGAGTATGACACGGAAGGAACACGACCGATGGTGTGCCAACACCGTCTACGTGGTCGGGTCGGCCATGAAGGCTCTCGTCTGCTCCCGCATCCTCTCCAACATCCCACAACACAAGGCCAACGACACCTTTGACACGAACAAGCATCACAACCACAATGAGACAGGTGTGTAGCTATTACTGTGTCTACATGAAAGTTTTAAGCTGGGTTAAAGATAACCCGGGTTATTTTAGAAATTGCACTACAATTGGCCCACCCCCAAATTTCCAGCATTGAAATCTGACCCAAATCTTACGCACACAGTAAATAGAACAGTGTTTAACAAAAATGCACCATTATACATATCATAAATGGTTTATTTTCAAAAATCATATTAATCCAGAAGAGGCATTTTGAGTAGGTGGTACCTGCTAATGTAGCAAAGACGATAGACCAAATGTTTACTGCTAGGCACGTATGACAACTGTGGTCAATGCGCTGATACAAGGACGTTTGATGTAGGTTTACATAACTTGGTACAATGTAGAAGACATATAGAGTATTGCAAACAGTTAACTATGTAAAGTTCCTTCGTACAAAGTTTCTTACATCCCTTCCTAAACAAGACCAAAACAGTTATACACCTATTTCTAACCTTAGCTTTATTTCTAAGATATTGAAAGGTTGTAGCTAGCCGTCTAAGGTCTCACATTAGCACAAATGTCTTAACTAATGTGTTACAATCAGCATATGAACAATTTCATTCTCAACAGAAACAGCTCCTTTAAAGGTCATAATGATATTAACTTAAACATTGATAATGGTCAAGTAAATGCCCTAACCTTACTTGATCTGTTCTTGGACCTTTGCTTTTCACTCTCTACACAATACCACTAAGCTCTGTTATTAACAGTCATAATCTAAACCATGTTCTTTATGCAGATGATACCCAGATTTACATTTCTTTATTTACGCCTACTACTAACTGCTCCATAGATCAGCTCAGAAATTGTCTTAATGACATTTTAGTTTGGATGACTGAGAGTAGATTAAAGCTAAATGCTAAGTTTCTTATTATTGGTACACAGAGGCAGTGTGACAAAATTAAAAGCTTTTTTCCCACACTTTTGCTTAGCCAGTATGTTATGCCTGCTCCTTCAGCAAGAAATCTTGGAGTAATCTTTGATGATAATTTCAAATTTAGGCGGCATATTTCTCAAACTTGTCGTTGCTGTTATTATCATATTCGTGATTTATGACATATTCGCCGTTATTTGCCTCTTTCTGTTGCAAAAACTATCACAACTATACTTGTTACAAGTAGGCTTGATTATTGAAATTCCCTTTTTTACAATATTGCCCTTAAGGATATCACTAGATTACAAAGTGTACAGAATTGTTTAACTAGGGTTGTGACTCGGTCTCCGCGGTTTTCTCACTCAGTACCTCTTCTGAAGTTCTTGCACTGGCTTCCTGTGCGATATCATATTATTTTTAAGATCTGTACCATTACCCATCAGACACTTTCATGTAAGCAACCAGCATATTAATATTCATTGCTTACTCCTGTAAAAAAAGCCTGTCCAGCTTCGATCTTCTAGCTCTGATTTATTTTTTGTTCCTAGAGTTGACACTAATATTGGAACTAGGGAATTTTCTGTTGCTACACCAACTCTCTGGAATATGCTCCCTCTTAGATCAATTGAAAGTATTATACAATTTTGCCGTCATTTAAAAAACTTTGCTTTATAACCTTGTGTATCCACCTTAGCTCCCTGCCATATTGATCCATGTGTTGACGACTTTAATATGGCTTATTGATTCTGATATTGATAACACTTGTATTTATGCGCGTCTGAGCGGTTTCCGAGGATTTAGGTACAAAAGAAGTTACCTTATTATTATTATTACATTATTTCGGGCCTAGCATTAAAGAAGTATGAAAAGATCCAGAAAGTCACTTTTTGAACTTTGTATACTTTCGAGTTCCTATACAGTAAAGATAATTGCAGCTACTTAGAAGAAATAATAATCTAAGTTGGTTTCACTATCGTAAGTTAAAATTGTTAAATAACCTGTTCCACTGACCTTTAAGAGTCTGTCTTTGTGTGCCAGGGCTCCTGCACAGTATACCAGTGGAAGTGGAGCGCATTGAGGCTCTACTGCAGGAGTGTGTGATCGAGACGTCAGCAGGTGGGCGCGAGAAAGCATTCAAGGAACTTCAGCTCGTGCTTGTTCAATATGCAGAACACAGCAAACGAGCCATTCTGTTGGGAGTTCGTCAAACGTAATTTCAATCAACCTGATGTCTTCCCACAATGCTCATGGAAGACATAATTCACATTCCCTGATTTTTACCCGACCATTATTCACATTCGAGTAATTACGGAGGAACCTGAATGTCCATAATTATTAATTTAGCAATGCAGTTGTATATAATTTGTGTGGAACTAAGTGATTTTTTTTACAAAAACTAGCTGCTAGACAACCTAGAGTGATGGCCATTCTGTAATTACGGCAGTACCAATAATCTATATATTAATACAGTAATATTGGGGCATTGTATGTGTATCTCCTGTGATTCACCTCTCTTGATAGGTGCCGAGATCCAGTTCCTTCTTTCTATGTTCAGACACTTTCTTGGACGTATTTGCTTTGCCATCTATCAAAGAAATACGGAAACTAGAGTGGTTAGCAACTCTGTACTGTAATGGTGCTAACTGTTGCCTTTGGTTGGTTGCTTCATGGAGGGTGCTAGTAATAATGAATAGGGGGCGCGCGAGATAGTGTAGTGGTTAGCACATCCGCCTGACATGCTGGCGCCCCGAGTTCAATACCCTGACCGGGCAGGTATGGTATATTTGGTGTAAAAACCTGGCTCTCAACATTGGGGACTGTGTATCCCTCGTGACTCGAAGATCACCTTAATGTCGGTCCCGTCTCAATTTGGGATGTAAAAGAACCACTGAGGACGACAAGCACCCTGGCAGTGACCACCCTCTGTGCCAGCATAGAAAGGTCGGCTTGGTGATAATGTTTTGAAAAAGACTGGCTAATTGAATGAGACCTTATAAGATCATAACATTGTAACCACAATATATACAGACTAGTCAGTTAATAGAATGTTGCTGAGTGCTGGAAACAATTAGGAAACTAGGAATAAGGATGCATAAAAGTTATCATTAGAGCAGGGGACCATTAATGATTTAGGGTGCGAATGCAATATCAAACAAATATGTCTTGAGTTGGTTACGAAAGGTAGCTAAGTTTCATCTAATTTTGAAGTAATGGGGAGTTTATTCGTGATTCTTGGTGCAGTTACAGTGAACGCACGCTTACCCATGTTAAGCTTAGTTTTATTAAGAAAACTTAATTGTGAGACAGACAATCCGAGCCATCTAGGGATATTTGAAAAATGGAGGAGGTTAGTCAAATATGAAGTTGTGTAGAATGACTGAGCATTCCAACAGCAAGTATAGCCTTGGCAACCTGTGATTAGTCCGCATTGCTCATGTCACTGCTCACAGAGCAACATTGTTGGTTGAGAATGTGGACTATAGACACTGATATTTTCGAAAGTGAAAGTACTCCGAGTAGAACTGAAAGTGAATGTTAGTGACTAGGACAAGACAGCAGCAAGTAACAGGAAGATTACGTTAGTGTTTGCACCGTTCTCAAGATAAATGTAAATTTAGAGAAGTATTAGGGATGTGTGGCACAGCAGTGCTCATTTGTAGGCCTCATTTGTTACTTTGAAGATATTGTAATTAGTGATCTCACCATGTGTTCACTGTGTATGTCTGTTAATTTTGTGTTTACCGTGTGCATGCATCCGTGCGTGAGTGTGTGTTCAGCTTTAGATCAACAGCAGCATGTGTGGGTCATTTGTAGCACATTAACATTTTAGTTATAATTTTATTTGTCTTAATAAAATGTGTACCACGTATTCTGCAGGAGTGTGACATCCACGGACATCACTTAGGATGGGCCTAGGAGCACCTCAACCAATTACCTCTCCAAAATAGTTATTTTGTGAAGAAACTAGATTTAAAGATTTCTTTTAATGTTGACAGCACAACCCCATATGTGGAGTTTAGATGTACTTATTATGAAGAATGGTGTCTTTTATCAGTGCAGGATAGCGTACTTGAAAGTCAATTTATTTTGATTTGCAGTCTTTCATAGATTATTTCCTTTATGTAATGTGATTTTTATAACTAGTTTTTGTTTTCATTAAACATAAACTTACCCCAGCTCACAAAATGAGATGAGCGAACATTTATAATTTAGACTTGAGGTAGATGAGACATGACCCTGTGCTACATAAGAATAATGGTTTATTTCTGGTGCAGGGTAGAATAATTGCAACACAAATAAATTGAAAAAAAGACTTGCAGTATTTCCTTTATGGACTATATTTTATAAATTAATTTATATTTCATAATTTAAACTAAAGTGATATTATAAACCGAGAGTGAACATAATAAAATTATATAGACTTATTGATTGCAGATAGCACTTGTAGTTAACGATCATTAGGTGATGTGTTTGATCACAGTGAGTGCAACATTACAAGAGGGTGCACATATTTCCGCTTGCATTGCACATGTATGTTTTCAATGATGTATATGCACTAACAACCTGTGCCATTATTAATGTAGTGACAGTTTCACGTTTTATACACAGCGTACTAGTTTATTTTCCAGTGAAATAAAAAACTTTATATGTATTTTGTGTTGCAATTTTTATGTATAAATGATAAGTAACACTATCTCTCTGGCATCCAGTGAACGGATATGATGGACGTCCATTTTTAAGAAAAGTAAACCACGAGGAGCAGTGTATATATTTGAACTATTTTATTGTAAAAAGCATGACAAAATGTGTACTGTACTATAAAATTGTTAAGCCATTAAAAGTATTTCTACCATACACTCTGCCTTGATATCATTCTGCTAGACAAACTACCACCAGAAATGTGTATCAGTATATTGAAGAAGACCCGAAGTCCATATTGCTTTTACAGACACTGGTGAACACAGCATATTGTACACGGTTCCCATATGAAATAGAGATTTGGGCAGGAATGTAGTTGTATGAGGTATCCCGTTTTAACATGGATTCACTTCAAACTGAAAAATCATCACTGCTGATGTTGAGCAATACAATAAATTTGAAAGACAAACCTACAGTGATTGAAGATAAAATAGTTTTGATACTAAGAGATTCGTAACAAAACCTAGCGGATTTAGTTTTATATGTAGTTGGACGTATTTTTGTAGGTAGGCACACATAGTGTATTTATGTAGCCTATATTTTGTATGCTGATGATAGTAACAGTTAATTTTTTCTGGCAAAACCTAACAGATTTTTTATATAGGTATATTTCATAGCCTGGGAGAGCTCGACACTCGATTGCAAAATGTAAAGATTTATCTGTTTTGTACAAAGAATTTCAAGAAAAATATATCTTTCAACCAGAGAATAGGGACCAGTCTGAAACATTCAATCAATTGCTTTAACGATCACTTCAATCTTTCACATCTATACTCCTCTGAGTTGGGATAATAAATCCCTGCTACATGCTGCAGGGATTGTAAGACACATTTGTCCAGTCTAGAATGCGTGTAACTGTTCGATGGCATTGTGCGAACAGTTTCAGTAGCAGGCAAACAACATTGCATACTTTGATCTACATGCATACAGAGTATAATTTCTAACAAAGAATGTAAACATAATTTAAAAACATATTAATAAATTTCTTACATCAGTGTTTAAAAATGAAGACATTCCAAACATATAATTTAGTACAAAAACAGTAGGTTGATTAGAGTTGCAGAATATGGTCAGGTTCCTGGTGTGCCGCCATCTTCCACTGGGAACCGTACTCTGAGATACTCCCTTGAACGGATGTCTGCCTGCGGAAACAAGAGAGACTACCTTAAAGCTGTTGCTTCAACAGATTTAGTCCATCGTGAATCTGCTTCTTTGATGTCTCAATATGTAGTGTGTGAATATTTAATGTAATATCTGCAACATTAACCAAACAGTGCTTACTTTTATGGTTGAAAGAATTTACCTTTTTTATTTGCTTAAGTCAATTAGTCTTCAAACCACTGAACCTGTCATCCACTTGGTTTTTGAGAGAGAGAGCTAGGAATGTTGACTACATCAACACAAAACATGTGGATAATCATATCACGTATTCACTAGAAGATTCCCGTTTTGAAAATCATGTGAATCAATGCTTGGTCCAGCAATAAAAGTAAATAATTGGTGATTTCACAAAAAACAACCTTAAAATGGTAGCACAAATGAGCTAGCTAACTGATTTCATACATTTCCATTTTTTATTTAGTTAAATAAATAATACCTTAAGCTATGCAATAAAATAGTCTGGCAGACTAAAAATAAATACATTTGAAAATAAATTAATTTTAATGTCATTTTATATATGTTTATTTATAAACAAATATTTAAAAACATTGTTATCAAAAGTATTACTTTTAGTCATCCAAACTTCTTCACTGCACAATTTAAAGTTGTTTGGAATAAATAAAATACGAGATATGGGATGCTCCACAAAACTGTCATGCTAATTGATTAATATATCAGGTATGACTTTCTTTTGGTGTATATATATATATATATATATAATACACCAACAATTAGAAAAATTGTTTTTAACATATGAGAGCTAATTAAAATATGACATCTCACGAGGAGTGTGACCCTTTAACACAGTGGTTTGTAAAAGCACATTTGGCAGTCAAGTCTCTCAGATGTTGATATGAAGAGCAACTGTCTTCCTGTACACACCTGTCTCACTGGCTCTGGGACGCGATACTTGCTGCAGGTTGTAGCGATCCACACGGCTGTGTCCAGAGACACCTGGTGACCCACCGATATGAAGACTGGCTTTGAAGCTTTGTCACAACTCTTCAGAGCCTGCAACAACACGGACAGGATGACGGCATGGACAGGGTGACAACACGGACAGGGTGCAGCATGGACAGGGTGACAACACGAACAGGGTGACAACACGGACACGGTGACAATATGGACAGTTTTTTAAGGATTGTCCTTATCAGTTGCCCAGATTTAATTTCTTGCATTTCAAATGCAGGTTGTTGGTGATTATGACGCACTGACATATTTTACAACTTCCCACAAGACAAAAGATAAGTTAAATACCTGCTTACATAACTACATCAAAATTTTGTAACATCCTCCACGGCCACAAGCTGTTGTAACTGCTTCACGGACACGTACATATCACCTGCAGATAACGACACCAACCAGTACACGTTTACAGACAGTACTGTTTTTTAAGGTAACCAATCACCAGCTGTACAACTTTGTGAGATATTCCTTTATAGAATTGTGCACATTACAAGGAAGAAGAAGAAACCGAATCACTTTACAAAAAATAAAGACACCAACTGGTGTGGAGAGCATAGAGTGACCCAAACACCCGAAGAGGATATGTACGAGAGGAGGTGATGACTGGCTGCAGTGTGTTCACTCACCATTCCTAAGGTCCGGCCTGATGCTCCACACAGAGGGAATGTGTCACCAGCATTTTGTAGTTGATCAATCTGTCAATAGAACAAGGACATCATGCAAATGAAGTGGTCTGTATCACAGGCATGTGTATTCAAGTGTAAATACATCCATGACATGTATACACGTTTTACACATGTATACACATTGTACACATGTATACACCTGTATACATTATAAGTAATAATTACACACTCACACATGCATCTAGAGTTAACAACACAAAATATTGTATAAGGACCTGATATCAACACAAAGTTTTTTAGATTTAAAATATCCTATTTTTGTCTTCCACAAAACAATTTCAAAGTGGAAAACTTTAATTCCCAATTATTTAACTAATTTGGTTAATGTACACTGCATGCATAGTGCATACATGTATGCAGCCATGTGCAGCTTCACTTTGTGAAGATTTGCACCTGTGCCTGATGAGCTTCGTTCTTCTCGAGCCCATCAATCTGGAAGAGATTCTTGGCGACACCAACAGTAGGAATGTCTTGTTTCACCCCCAGGTGACAGGCCAAGCCGAAGTCTGCAAGGTCATGAAAGGTCATTATGAGGAAGGCCTATTCCCTTATATATTCCTTGGTGTTTTTCGAGCTATCCCAATAATAATACATAAATAGCTTGGTTCTAAATGGCTAAATTGTTAAGATCTGACTTCCAATCAACTTGGGGTAGTTCCTTAAATCATGTTTAATATTTTCAAAACAAGGAGTCTTACAACTTTTTTTTAAGAAACACCTGTGAATAAGACCAGTTTTACTTTGAAAATGAGTGCAAACTTTGTCAAATAATTTCCTTTAAAATGTTTACTGCTACACATCAAACATGCACTATGATCATAAAACTATGCCTTGATAAATTTTTATTTAGACATATAATATTATGCTAAAACGCTTGTTTGGTGCGACGAGTAAGGGGAGTAATCTGACTTACATCGAGGATGTAGCACACCGTTGCCATCAACTAGCACCACCTACAACATGCAGACAGAGATCAATATGTCATGCAACCTTCGGTTTTCTTAACATCAGTTGTCTGTTCAGTTACCCGGAATCAGCCAGGGGTGGGAAGCATCAGCAGGAAGTTGGCTGAATTGGTTCAACTGGTTGCACTTTTTGATCAGGAGCGTGGGAACTAGCCAACTTCAAAGCAATAAATGGCAATTAGCAATAAGTGCCAATAGTGGTTGTTTACAAAGTGAATGGCTTATTCACAATATCAATATTATGTGGGTGCAATAATCAAATTGCAAACACTGTATCGGGCTTAGTAACTGCGATTTGACAGACTGACATTCAAAATATTTATTCTGGTATAGCGTATTCAGAATATTAGTTTGGAAAATGAGGAACAAGCACTTGTGGATTAATACACCTGTGCTGAATAGAATCACAACACCAACAAAATGAGGAACAGGCACTCGTGGATTAATACACCTGTGCTGAATAGTCACAACACCAACAAATGAGGAACAGACACTCGTGGATTAATACACCTGTGCTGAATAGAGTCACAACACCAACAAAATGAGGAACAGACACTCATGGATTAATACAACTGTGCTGAATAGAGTCACAACACCAACAAAATGAGGAACAGACACTCGTGGATTAATACACCTGTGCTGAATAGAGTCACAACACCAACAAAATGAGGAACAGGCACTCGTGGATTAATACACCTGTGCTGAATAGAGTCACAACACCAACAAAATGAGGAACAGACACTCATGGATTAATACAACTGTGCTGAATAGAGTCACAACACCAACAAAATGAGGAACAGACACTCGTGGATTAATACAACTGTGCTGAATAGAGCCACAACACCAACAAAATGAGGAACAGGCACTCGTGGATTAATACAACTGTGCTGAATAGAGCCACAACACTAACAAAATGAGGAACAGGCACTCGTGGATTAATACACCTGTGCTGAATAGAGTCACAACACCAACAAAATGAGGAACAGGCACTCGTGGATTAATACACCTGTGCTTAATAGAGTCACAACACCAACAAAATGAGGAACAGGCACTCGTGGATTAATACACCTGTGCTGAATAGAGTCACAACACCAACAAAATGAGGAACAGGCACTCGTGGATTAATACACCTGTGCTTAATAGAGTCACAACACCAACAAAATGAGGAACAGGCACTCGTGGATTAATACACCTGTGCTGAATAGAGTCACAACACCAACAAAATGAGGAACAGACACTCGTGGATTAATACACCTGTGCTGAATAGAGTCACAACACCAACAAAATGAGGAACATACACTCGTGGATTAATACAACTGTGCTGAATAGAGTCACAACACCAACAAAATGAGGAACAGACACTCATGGATTAATACACCTGTGCTGAATAGAGTCACAACACCAAAATGAGGAACAGGCACTCGTGGATTAATACACCTGTGCTGAATAGAGTCACAACACCAACAAAATGAGGAACAGGCACTCGTGGATTAATACACCTGTGCTGAATAGAGTCACAACACCAACAAAATGAGGAACAGGCACTCGTGGATTAACACACCTGTGCTGAATAGAGTCACAACACCAACAAAATGAGGAACAGACACTCGTGGATTAATACACCTGTGCTGAATAGAGTCACAACACCAACAAAATGAGGAACATACACTCGTGGATTAATACAACTGTGCTGAATAGAGTCACAACACCAACAAAATGAGGAACAGACACTCATGGATTAATACACCTGTGCTGAATAGAGTCACAACACCAACAAAATGAGGAACAGGCACTCGTGGATTAATACACCTGTGCTGAATAGAGTCACAACACCAACAAAATGAGGAACAGGCACTCGTGGATTAATACACCTGTGCTGAATAGAGTCACAACACCAACAAAATGAGGAACAGGCACTCGTGGATTAATACACCTGTGCTGAATAGAGTCACAACACCAACAAAATGAGGAACAGGCACTCGTGGATTAACACACCTGTGCTGAATAGAGTCACAACACCAACAAAATGAGGAACAGACACTCATGGATTAATACACTTGTGCTGAATAGAGTCACAACACCAACAAAATGAGGAACAGACACTCGTGGATTAATACACCTGTGCTGAATAGAGTCACAACACCAACAAAATGAGGAACAGACACTCGTGGATTAATACACCTGTGATTAATAGAGTCACAACACCAACAAAATGAGGAACAGACACTCATGGATTAATACACCTGTGCTTAATAGAGTCACAACACCAACAAAACTGGGTGGCACCAAAAGTATTAAGTACTTGTAGTGTCCGTCGTAATGATTAGTGAAATATTCTGCAAAATCAATGATGAAACAAGACAATGTTGGAATCATGCAACCATGTTAATAACTTTGGACTTGTGTTAGTTCCATCAGCACTGTTTATCAATCCTACTCTACGACCCACACAAACAGATCCTTACAAAGCAAAACACCTTACTGTTCCTAGACAATACATGAAATAATTATTCTGGGGCCTGTTCTGGCATTGATGACTGAGCATAATGAGCATAAATATATGGACATGTCTGCACCAACACACATTTGTATTTACAGACACCATATACACAGGAAATTTACAGACACACATGCACATATGGATTCACTCACACACACACACACACACATGGACATACATGCACTCACTCACGCACACATACACGCATGCACGCACACACACACACACACACACAAACCCACAGAGAATGGGAGGAGAACGGCTGGCAAAGAAAGAAGATGCCCAGAGAGTGGAAGGGATAAGGAGGCGAGGAAGACCTAGACTGCAATGGGAGGACTGTGTAAAGAGAGACTTGGAAGGATTGGGAGAGGAGTCGAGAACAAAAGCAAAAAATAGAAGGGAATGAGACAGTTGATGGAGGGAGCAGTGCAAGATCAGTGAGGGAAAAGAAGAAGAAAATATAACTAAAATCAAGGAATGGAATCAAGGCCAGCCTCACCCCTGATGACAGGGAGTCAAGGCCAGCCTCACCCCTGAAGGCAGGGAATCAAGGCCAGCCTCACTCCTGACGACAGGGAATCGAGGCCAGCCTCACCTCTGACGACAGGGAATCAAGGCCAGCCTCACCCCTGACAACAGGGAATCCAGGCCAGCCTCACCCCTGACGACAGGGAATCAAGGCCAGCCTCACCCCTGATGACAGGGAGTCAAGGCCAGCCTCACCCCTGAAGACAGGGAATCCAGGCCAGCCTCACCCCTGACGACAGGGAATCCAGGCCAGCCTCAACCCTGACGACAGGGAATCCAGGCCAGCCTCACCCCTGACGACAGGGAATCGAGACTACCCTCACCCCTGACGACAGGGAATCGAAGCCAGCCTCACCCCTGACGACAGGGAATCGAGGCCAGCCTCACCCCTGACGACAGGGAATCCAGGCCAGCCTCACCCCTGACGACAGAGAATCCAGGCCAGCCTCACCCCTGACGACAGGGAATCAAGGCCAGCCTCACCCCTGACAACAGGGAATCAAGGCCAGCCTCACCCCTGATGACAGGGAATCCAGGCCAGCCTCACCCCTGACGACAGAGAATCCAGGCCAGCCTCACCCCTGACGACAGGGAATCAAGGCCAGCCTCACCCCTGACGACAGGGAATCAAGGCCAGCCTCACCCCTGATGACAGGGAGTCAAGGCCAGCCTCACCCCTGAAGACAGGGAATCCAGGCCAGCCTCACCCCTGACGACAGGGAATCCAGGCCAGCCTCAACCCTGACGACAGGGAATCCAGGCCAGCCTCACCCCTGACGACAGGGAATCGAGACTACCCTCACCCCTGACGACAGGGAATCGAAGCCAGCCTCACCCCTGACGACAGGGAATCGAGGCCAGCCTCACCCCTGACGACAGGGAATCCAGGCCAGCCTCACCCCTGACGACAGGGAATCAGGAGGAGAACAATAACAGGTAGAATGGGTTATAAAATTTACGCATCCCACATTTTTTACTTCAACATTGTAAAGTTTTTGTATGTCATAATGTTGTATATATGTTACCTGTGGGAAGAACTCTGGGACATCTTTCTTTAGTTTCTTCAGTTTTTCTTCCAGAAATTCTACTTCCCGGAAGGCAAGGAACCCTGGGATATATGGCGCTGTAAGGGCGACCATAGACAAGTCTTCATATATGACCTGGAAATAATTGGTTATATCTCAAAGGCACATCAACACAATTAGACTCCAGTTATGACGTTATATTATTATTTATTTTGATGATGATTGGGTGTACCAGTATATCTATATAGGTGCCACGTAGATAGGAAACTGGAAATGCATTAAGTTTACCTCTAAAATTTAGGCTACACTATAGTTATATCCACACAAGAGTTACAAAATAAAATATAGTAAATGTAAATGTAAATATGCACCAAACAGTTAAGTTGTCATGGTCGTGTTATGCTGACTGCAAGAAAACATATACATAGCTATGTAATTCATTGACTTAGTACTAACTGAGGTATATGTAATTAGTAACTTTATGTGAACCAATGCAACAAATAATGCATGCCCAGTTCATACGTTATATAACGTACATCACGTATACTCAAGTGCACATTTGTGCTGTATACATAAAGGTAGCTACCACCTCTGAATATACTTTTAACCGGATAAATGGTGCATAAGAAATACATACTAATAATAAAAAAGATACCTACCTCAAGTTCAGGTAGTTTCACCACAACCAGTGCAGCACACGCATTCACACTGTCGCCTTTCACAAACGACAGATCTACACCCCCAACATACTGCAGTGGTTTCCCGACCTCGCAGTCACCCCTGGCAACCATGCCCTCATCACAGTTGCCCCCAGCAACCATGTCATCCTCGCAGTCATCCCTGGCAACCACATGGTGTCTTGACCAGTAGTGGACGTCTTCCAAGACGAGATGTTCTTTCAGCTGTTCCTGTTCTCTGCAAAGTATTTCTTATTAAATTATCAACATGAAGTTGAAGTACCATAATTAATGTCTGTATTCAGCCATTTTAGGTCTTCGTACACCCTAAACATCAACAAATTTAATTATTTTTTGTGTATTTTGTTTTCAGACAGCTTCAACATATATTGTAATTGGATGCGCACTTCCAGTGATGATATATGGCGTGGATACATGAACACTCACCAACCAAGCAAAGAACAAGCTAGCAGCTGCACAAGCAAAGATGGAAAGATGTATGTTAAACGTCACATATCGAAAGAGAAAAACAAACATCTGGGTAAGAGAGAAGACAAAGGTCACAGACGTCACAGAACAAATCAGAAGACAGAAGTGGACCTGGGCAGGGCACATCAGCAGACTATGAGATAACCGATGGACATCACATATCACAACCTGAAGACCTTCCGAAGGGAAACAATTTAGAAGAAGAATGGTGAGACGGTGGACAGACGAAGTAGATGAGTACTAGCAAGGCACCATCTGGTAGAGGATAATGCAAGGCAGGCAGATCTGAAAACGACATGCTGAGGCCTTCGCCTAGCCACAGGACACTACGGCTGCACAATGAAGATGATGATGAATCGGACACCAGTTATTTGTGATCTTTTAAAAAGAATAACATCTGACAGATGACATTACAAAGCCCCATTAAAAGCAAATAAGACACAACATCAGGATTTATTCGAAATATTTGCACAGTGTTTCTGTGAATTATTTTCTTTATGGTTTTTGTTTTTTGAGACTGCTGAGAATTTTTATTTTACATATCTTAATATATACTGTTATCATGGTAATTGAAAAACCTAAAAATAGTCAAACGAAAAGTTGTCAACCATTTAGATCTTCTAACAGTAACAAGCATTGTATGGGATACATTAGTTCCACCCACAAACTCTGATCTAACTAAATACTGTAAAGTAGTATGAGATGCATTAACAGAACAATAGGTTATAAAAGGGTTGGTGCATTTGTCAACACGTAACACAAGCCTAGGCCTCCGCTATTCTGATTCTGGCATCATGTTCAGTAGTACGCCGATTACACATCACACATAATGCCTTAAATATTCTACCATCTACTAAACCAATATCTTCTCGTGTCGTGAAGCAGCTGCGTGATTTTTGCGGACTTGATCTGCTTCGCCTTGAAACTGATTTTTCTTTGCATCGGTGGATACTGAACTAGATGTGAATTCAATGGTTGACCAGTACGAGCAACCATTAACGTCGAGAATGAAAGCTTGCCGACGCAAGGAGCCCTGGTGTAATGACAACATTCATCAAAACAGGGCATTGAGACATCTTCTTCTGATTAACCAACCAACGTCAACGTTTTGAAGATCATTGCAAATGAGTGATAATAATGTTATTGTTTGCACAGCACATCGATCCGCTACGTGGGAATTACCTAAAGAAATACCGTATTATTATGTGTGGTTTAAAGCACATAATTATTAGACGATTCATGATACTTAAAAAGATATCTGTAAGATATTTTAGATCTGGTTAAAACAATAGAAGTTTCATATTTATGGTTAAAAATTCAATTCAATAGAAATAGCTAGTAGGTACCTTTGCCACATTTCCTTCACTTTCTCGTCAACTTCAAGTTCTTCTTTGTTGGCATCAGGTTTCTGTATGCCCTCATTGCCCTGGCTGGCAGAATTCTCCATCGACGTGGCAGGGACCCGGAGACTGGAAGAAAATTTACATTAATGGTTGGACTTACGAATAACCTTGAGTGGCATGGTTAATTTTAAATGACCGTTATAGATTAGCCTAGAGATGAAATTTTTTAATCTTTAAATTTCTTCTTCATCCACTTATAAATATAAAGCAGAGTCTGCTTGGTCGTAGGAGATTATGACTATGAGCACTACACTTTGAGGGAGGCAGTGCATCACAGATGATGAAGAACTTGCAATGCCTAATGGGGACTCAAAATAAATAAATAATGTATTATAAAAAATAAAACATTAAAATAATTAATTAAAATATAAAAAGCATGCTATTGTTAGACAAGACTGTCAACAGTAGTGGGAAAAGGTGTACATAAGGCATGCTAACTGAATGTTATGAAAACAACCACCACAGTCCTGAATGTGTCTGTGTTCAATTATTTTACAACGTAATTTATTTGAAAACAAGAGAAGACAAGATAATCATAATGACATAAAATTAATATTATAATATAATGATCGATAAATTCTCAGTCTCAGATAAGTCTTCAGTCATGAAATGTTTTTTCGTTGAATTAATTATGAAACTGAAAACAGTATACTATACCACCAGGAACTCACTGGAGGCCGCAGACAGAACGTAGAATCGAGTCAGATTAGTGTCACTGCTTAAAATATGTGAAAGAGTACTACCCCATGTCGCAATGGTAACTGTGGGTGATAATATAGGTATTTACCACGTCGATTTCCCAAACTAACTCCGGGAGGTAGCGCCACTGTTTGTTTTTACCTCGATTGTTCAGTCTCCACGACGAGGCGACACCGTCTCCCCCTCAGTCCGTCCGTCTTGTGTGGGGTCATGGTCTAGTTAGACTTCCTGTTTGGTTACAGGGCAGATTTTCATGTGTGATTATAGAAGGTGTTGAATGTAAAATGGTGGATTTTAGATGGTTTGAATAAGCGGAATGTTATTCGGCAGCAATTTGCCTGTGTGACCTGTTTGCGGAGTAATGCTTGCCGGCATTTGTAAATATTGACGGGTGTCACACATGCATACAGGCATTTTACGAGAGCTGGAAATATGCAATTCTTGTTAAAATCTATCAGCATGTCAATGAAATAATGGTAACATAAGGAGAGAAGTTTAAGACATTTTGCAGGTTACGTTTTCTTATAATCAGACAAAACGTTAACATGGTCGCCAATGGGAAAACCATCAGCTAGTGTATTGACCCCGTATGTATGTCTGGCTCTCTCTCCCCCTCTCTCGCCATCTCTCCTCTCCTTCTAACCTCGAATTAAAATACGCCTGTGTGTGCGTGCGTGCGTGCGTGCGTACGTGCGTGCGTTCGTGCGTATAGTGTTTACTAGAATTTGACGCTTACATAATTAAATACAACCTTCGGATTGCGTTAGGTAAACGTTAGTTGACATACCGCGTACAATGTCACATGGTTTTATTTTACTTGAAATAAATAGCCTAGTTAATTAGTGTAGGCTGTAATAAAATGTAATAGGCCGGATTTGATCGTGAATACGGGAAAAGATTTATTTTATAACAGCAATAGGGATTAGTAGCAATGTGTCTTTTGGGAGAAAAAAACCTGTTGGCTCGATCTGGCCTCTGAGAAGAACCGTTTGTTTCGCACCAGCAGAGTCTGTCGGAGCACGCAGTTGCGTACTGGTAGAACATGGTGCGCGTGCCCTCGTGTGCAATCAGACGCAGTCGTTGGCTCTACCAGAACGCCCTTGTCGATAGGCTCTGCCTTTCCCGTTTCCTTCTAAGTTGTAAGTGGCATTCTATTCAAAAATGGCGATACAGATAATACATGTCAGTGAATATTACAAATATTGTCAACACCCAACTTTGGATCAGTATATATTGTTGCAATGTATATAATAGTATTTATAGAATATGTAAAATATTAAACACGTCTTGTCTCACAATAAGGCCACATAAAATCATTTTTCTTTACTTTTATAACATAATTCCCGGTTTCTCATCAGCACGTGGGTTTTAAAATATGTGCTACAATACTTATTTTTAAACACAATTATTCTCTGCTTAAATCTGCGTGCAATATATTCTGTGTACTAAGTAAAAACTGTATTACACACCAGGCCAAATGAAATTATGTTGTTTCTTGTAAGAAATACACTCAGTATTCTAAGTAGACATCTTAAGTTGCTGATTGTTGACGATGAGTAGCTTTGATATTCGGTAGCTAGGCTAACACCTCCGTCAGGATCAACGGATCAGGATTGACTTGTTGACAAAGTTCTGATGAGAAAGCTGGAATTATTTTTATATGGCGTAAAAGTAAAATTGATGTTTGGTGCTAATATTATATTTACTACTGAAATGTTCGAGTTACAAGACATAAGTGTATGTGTATAATTTGATCTTATAACTTGAAAAACACACATGTACACACATTTAGCAAAATTAGGGGCAGTCGGCCTATAATCGAGCGGCTAACCATCAATACAATGTCGTTAGTCGACTACGTGCCGCCCTCAGGCCGAAGACGAGCCGCCTGACAAAATTCCCTCGGTCCGCAGGCGGATGCCGACAGCGCCGCGGGCCAATAAGTTTAATTGCCGCTCTCGACCCACTGTAGGTGGGCTATCTGCATGCGTAAGTACATGACTGCAACACACATTTCAGCTGCATTATATCTATCTATCTATCTGTATATTACGTTGACCGATCAATCTTGATCATTAGACAACGGTTGGTTTATTGTTGGAGGAAACAAAAGAAAAAGAAGAAAAAGGAAATATACAAAAGACCAAAAGTATGAGAGAAGAGAGAAAAGATATATAAAATTGCCGTTGTCTTTTTCAGGTATCAGGTCTAGGCCAATTCGGCAACCGTAGCGGTCCCCGGAGATAAACTCCGGCCGACTCAGCCCTAGTCCCTCATTTACCCTACTTCGGGCAAGGACAAAAACAAATAAATCAGAAGGAAAGCTGGGCAAGCTCCCTTTGGAAAATACCCAAACTGGGAGCCTCAGCAACACGTGCTGGCAAGGAGTTCCACACAGGAATGACCCTGGGGAAGAAACTAAATTTAAATACATCGGTGCGTGCAGGAAGCTGACGGAACTTCAGGGAATGATTGGATCTAGTTCTTGATGAGGCTGGGGAGAGGTAGGGCTGAGGGTCGATATCAACATAGATGTGGATGATCTTGAAGAGCATGGTCAGTTGTGTCTTGGTGCGTCTTGATGCCAGAGACTCCCACTGCAGATGGTCTAGCATGGATGTTACACTGCTAGTGTTATGATATCTGTTGGTGACATATCTCGCGGCCTTCCTCTGCACAGCTTCAACTTTATTTACCTGGTCCTGATGGTGAGGACTCCAGATGGCACTACACTATTCAATGTGGGGTCTTACCAGGGCTTTGTATGCATTAGTTTTTGTGTCTTCACTGGCCGACTTCAAATTCCGCTTAAGGAAACCCAGCATGCCATGTGCTTTCTTTGCTGATCGCTCAGTGTGTCGTTTCCAAGAGAGGTATCTTTGCAGATCAACGCCTAAGTACTTTGAGCAGGTGGAGACGTCTAAAGTATGGCCCTTAAGTTGGTAGTTAAAGGACTTGGGTTTCCTAAATCTTGTGCAGGTCATGATGTTACATTTTTGTTTATGAGAATCCATGCCCCACTTCTTCTCCCAGCATGCTAGGGTGAATAGGTCTTCCTGGAGAATTTGACAGTCATCCATAGATCTAATTTCCCTGTAGATGATGCAGTCGTCAGCAAATAGACGAGTGCTGGAGTGAAGGTTATTAGGTAGATCATTGATAAACAGGAGGAACAGGAGTGGCCCCAAGACCGCGCCCTGGGGTACGCCACAGATAACAGAGGCTTGGTCGGATGATGCTCCATCAACGACTACTTGCTGAGATCTGTTGGACAGGAATTCAGCGATCCACCTGTTTGTGGATCCCCTGATCCCATAATGATGTAGCTTTAACAGGAGTCGCTGATGAGGTACTCGGTCAAACGCCTTCGAGAAGTCTAATATAGCCAGGTCCATCTGCTTGCCCCGGTCCAGAATGTTTGCTATTTCATGACTTAATGTCAGTAGCTGGGTTTCGCAGCTTCTCTTGGCCCTACAACCATGTTGGCAGTCAATGAGGATTTTATGTTCTTCTAGGCGCTTCAATGTATTGCTGACCAAGATGTGCTCCTGCAGTTTACAGCAGAGACTGGTTAAAGAAACTGGTATGTAGTTGGCGGCAGTGTTTCTATCTCCCTTTTTGAAAATAGCTGTCACGTTAGCATGTCGCCAGTCATCTGGCACGGACCCTTCTTCCAGCGACTTATTGTAGATGATGGTGAGCAATGGTGCGATGGCATGAGCACACTCCTTGAGGATTCTTGCCGTGATTCCATCCGGCCCGGTGGCTTTGTGTGGGTTGGTCTTTAGCAGGAGTTTCAGGACACCTTCTTCTGTAACCGTAATGTCAGGCATTGGTGGTAGAGGAATGCCTTCCATGGATGGGGTGGTTGTGATGTCTTCTCTTGTAAACACCGACTTATACTGTCTGTTGAGGATATTTGCCTTGTCCTTGGGTTCTGAGTACAGCCTACCTCCTTCTCGAAGAGGGGATACCCCTGTAGTATACTTACGCAGTGACTTGATGTAGTTCCAGAACCTCTTCTGGGCTGGTGGTCTGTCCATAGTGTCGTCTTTGGAGTCAGGGGTGTCAATCAAGTTATTCACATAGTCCCAATATGCACGACGTTGTTGTTTCTGGACTTCACCTCTGGCTGATACGTATTTGTTTCTACTTGCAGTAGATCTTGATTTATTTGCCTTGCTGTGGAGTCGCTGCAGTCTTCTCCGTGCAGATTTCACCTTGGGTGTTATCCAAGGTTTGTGGATCTTATCGCCCCGTACTTCTTTAGATGGAATGAAGTCGGACATCAGAGTGGTGACGGTGTCTCTGAATCTAGTCCACAGCTCGTTGGTCCCACAGGACTTTGCTGCTTCCTCAAATGAAGGCTTGAACTCATTCAGTTTATCACTAATGGTGCTGAAATCAGCTTTCTTATACATAAAAATCTTCCGTGGAGCCCGTTTAACAATGAAGGGTCTGAGGCTTGATTCGATGAAGATTGCATCATGGTCAGAAATGCCTGGTATTACGTTGACGTTGTTGATTAGGGTCATGTTGTTCGTGAAGAACAAGTCGAGGATGTTTGCTGTGTCATCAGTAGTCCGGGTTGGTTGATGGACTATTTGCTCAAGGTCTGCATTTTGGGTGATTGATATGAGATGGTTAGAGACAGCTGGATGCACTCCATATGGACAGGTTGACTATGTTTCCCAGTCTATATCTGGGAGGTTGAAATCTCCCCCAAGCCATATATGAGAGTTGTGAGGAATCTTGTTGAGGCTATGTTGAATGCAGTCAAGTTGACCTCGATCAGTTTTGCCAGGACGCCGATAGTACGCTCCCATATGGATTGCATTGAATGGTAACTAAAATTAAGCTGCGTCTACAAGGACGGCGATTTAACCCAGGTTAATTAAAGATAACAGGGGTATTTTAGACCGGGTTAAACATGTGTAGCGTCTACACGAATCGTGATCTAACTTTAACTCGGATTAAATTTGTAGCGTCTACACGAAGGATAATATCTCGGTGCAGTGGGGTCAGTATCACCCGGCGAATCGGGAGCATCTGTCATCGACGTTGACATTGTTGACAGCGATTCCTGCATTACCACTGGGGTAACAGATGGCCGGTGACCTAGGATGCCGTCGAGTTCGTCATAAAACTCGACGGTTGTTCGTGTCGTTACGTTGCCACATCTTTGGTTACCGTCTGTGACCTCTTTGTATTCTTGTTTTCATTGTTTTCATTTTGTTTCTTATCTGAGTTGGGGGTCCTGACGTACCGTCTCCAAGATGCGGTCCAGGACCTAGCTGCGACAATTCAAGGCTAATCCTGACGTACGTACATTTTGGCGTCTCTGAAGCTTCCATCGTAACAGGTGGCCGTTGACCTATATTTAGGATGCCGTCGAGTTCGTCATAACAGTCGACGGTTTTCGGGTCGTTGCCACATCTTTGGTTGTGGTCTTTGACCTCTAGAATTTGTAATAATTCTTAGTGTTTGGCGCGGAAAATTAGAAGCGGAAGTGGATTAACGACCACTGCGACATATATAGCGGAGCCAAGAAACTACGAGATAACTCTGGTTATATCCATGTAGTACACGATCGCTGCTGAGCCAGACCCGCGCTTGGCCCACGCCTGGTCCACCTACAATTATTTTGCGGGGCTAACTTATAGCCCGGGCTAACTTTTCGCGCGGCATTTTAGCACGGCATTTTGTCACCGTGTAGACGCGTATCCCGGATTAAAACCGTCGTGTAGACGGGGCTATTCTCCATCCAGTAATTTGGCTGTATAAGGTGGACACGAAGAAGTGTTATGAACAAAAGTAAGATCCTTATTATTTTAGTACATTAATAAAATAAACAATTAAACATCGTTACATACATCTGGCTGGGATATTGCCATACAATGCATACAATATACGGACTAAATTGTGTATTTGGGTGTCTATGGCGGCTGCAAGCATGCAATTTGCATGTTGCGTTATTGCCGAAAATGTAATCATGTTGAATTGTACTGAGAGGCGGCTGAACAATTAAAAGGTATATCGTTGTTTCTATTGAAGAAGATAAATATTGTGACAAATAAAGGCGTGGAGAAGGGCAGTTTATATTGTTGGCAAAAGCATTTAGCTTTTAACTTGCATCGCCTGTTACCGATCAGATTTAATAATGAAACGAAATAATGATGTATTAGCTATTGGTAGAAACAAGTTGGTGCCTAGCAGCCGAAATAAGAGTAAACTTCTTATATTATCAGGCCAGAGTTTGCAGCGTTCCGCAAGCCTACCTTTTGTTTGTTGATTTAATTTTGGACCATTTTGAAGAGAGAAGCAGGGAGCCGCGTAGGTATACATATTTGTTGCAGTAATACCGCAATCTTTAAAATAAAAAGAGAAAATCCACAATAAGTTATGTTGACGTTACTTCTTCATATTGGTTAATGCTGCTTTACTATGTTCGTGTGTTCGTGTGTGCGTGGGTGGTGGGTGGGTGTGCGTGTATGCATGTGTCGATGTGTGTGCACGCGCTTATTTCTACGTGCGCATTGGTGCGTGTTAATCTCTACGCGTGCTTTTATATATTAAAAGTACAATTCAACAACATTAAGCCATGGGATGCGAAATATAATGTGTGCATTGTTTGTAAATATCGCTTAAGAGACTTTGTCACGCAAACGGCATTTCAACAACCTTTGGGTTTTTCCAGCAATGCCCCAACTATGATGAACGTCCGGTCTTATAATTCATTGTAATCCAATCCCTATCCACAGTCATGTAGTAAGTCTGGAGCAAACCGCCCAGGTTTCCCAATAGCGAATGCAAATTAAAGAATCCTTTATCCTCATTTCTGCAGCTGGTGACAACTTAGCTGCATTCGAAACATGTTCCATTGATAAGCATAGCATAATTTCGCCGTCTTCTAGATAATTATCTTCTAAGGTCTTAATATTGCTTACAGTCCTTAGCGCAATTACCGATCCGTTGAAATGAAAGCTGTGACACTGCATGCAATATTGCGATTGGTTTTGATGCGCCATTGAGAACAACATTCCGAGGATTTGGGTGCAACAGACGTTTTCCACATCTTTCCTGTTTCTGTTACTATAGTCAGTCGTTACGCTACGTCACGTTCAACAATGACGTCAAATATAGCGAAATTATAGGGCCTACGTCGCGCTTATTCTATGAATAATTTATATATATATATTATATATATAATATATATATATATATAATATATATATAATATAAAATATATATATAATATATATATATATATTATATATATATATATTCCTGCACACTACGTCCTTCAGATTTTCCGGGATTCTCCTGGACGTGTCGTGAAACGATCGCCCTCCCAGAAAAGAAGCAAAATCTGCCGGATTGTAGTTTTTGGTGCAGTTGATGTTTTTGGTGAGCCTCAAATGGGTGCAGTTGAAAGTCACACGGGGTGTAGGGCCTCATTGTGTTTATAGGGGGCCTGATGTTCGCCCGGGTTTTGAAAACTCAAAAGTTGGCAGATACAGTAATAGAGCGTGTATACATGTGTATGTTCAGGTTCATGTTCACGTTCACGTTCATTTTGTTCCTTGGACGGCATCCAGGTGATCACCTTAGGCCTAATATGGGCAGAGTGCGTCATTTGTTTTCTTACGGCTAGAGTTATAATGGTAATTACCCACAGGCCGTATACGAACAAAAATACTCATGTGGCGTGTGCGTACGTCACCGCGATCGTATGTGTGTGCATGCAGCGCGTGCGTGTGTGCTTATTAATATTACATAAATACAATCTTCGTATCACGTTTGGTAACCGTTAGTTGATTGACATACCCACGTATACTGTCATGGGCTATAAATACAAATGTAACAAAGTTTGATTGAGATGATAACACTTTATAACAGTAATAGTAGCAACGCCTCTTTTAGAAAGAACTGTTGGCTCTGAGAAGAACCGTTTGTTTTGCACCAGCAGACAAACTACAGCCAGGACGAACTGTCGCTAGTCTGTAATTCTTCCACTGAAGTGTCGCTGAGAATCATTTCGTCATGCAGCGAGGCTAGTCGGTCGGAGCACGCAGTCGCGTACTGGTAGAACATGGTGCGCGTGCCCTCGAGTACAATCAGACGCAGTCGCTGGCTGTACAAGAACGCCCTCGCCCCGTTCTTCTCGGCGCGTTCGTAGCGCGCTCTCAGAGCCTCCATCTCGTCGTTGATGAGCACCACCTGGCGACAGGCGTACGCAAACCTGTCGTTGATCTGAATGAACTGTTTCTCGAAGAAAGCCTCGTTATTCATCGTAGCGCTGGATGTTGTCTGATCAAGAGCTGAAGAGTTGTGATGATCGTAAGACGACCACAACTTATATACACCTGCTGATGGTGACATGTGACGTGTAGTCGTGACATACTGTCAGCAGTTCATAAACAACATTTCTTGTGACTTCTCCCTTGACATGTCGCATTATTCTGTCCTCTAGAATTCAAGAGTCAATTATTTTGACACCTTCTTAGTTGATAAGACAATAGATGTCGGTACCTAGGTGTCAGACGGTCCTTCGCGGTAGCTAATTGTTTACACAATGCACTCACTACACAAACTTGTTAATTGCTCCCTTTCAAGACGTGTCAGGTAACAACGTGACTAACTATGTCAGCTAAATATCTTGACTGTGCACCGTCAATTAGATATACGTAGTTGTAGAAAGTCTACGAGAAAACTAGTAACTTGGACGTTACAAGAATGGTCAAGTCACTTTAACACTTCGTTTTTTAAGGGTTAAAGGGGGTTCGGCGTTTTGATGAAAATTGCGTATTGTTCCATTATTTCGAAAATATCCAATTGCACCCCACACAGATTCCCACAGACATCCAACTGCACCCCACACAGACTCCCCTAAAACACCCCAGTGCACCCCACGCAGACGCCCCAAACATCTACTGCACCCTACACAAACTCCCCTAAAACACCCCACGCAGACTCCCACAGACATCCAACTGCACCACACACAGACTCCCCAAACACCCCACTGCATCCCACACAGACTCCCCAAACACCTCACTGCACCTCACACAGACTCCCCCAAACACCCCACACAGAGACAGCCTTGTATGCGCATGCGTCAGGTGTAGTATATTTTTCTTGTTCTATTGTTTATCGTTAACATCACCAATTTTAAAAACTTTTACAAATTCAAACTTACAGGTGTTCAATAGTATCACAATTAGAATATAATATTTTAATAACAGTTCCAAACAAACTCCCCTAAATTACGCTTTGCCAAATTAGCTTGCTAAGCACTAAAAGCGCGCGTAACCCATATCCCCCAAACACAACTCAAATAATAGCGCATTTCTTCAAAATTTAATATATGCACTAAACAGACACTGTTTACATTATACTAACTTCAGTTATATACATCTTAGCCTAACACATCCATACATACCCGAATTGTAGGCTGTCAGTAACCAACCAAAAAACAGCAGTAAATACAATATACAATGTCTACTAATAGGCCTTTCACCAAGACGCTCTTTACCCAGCATCGCCCTAGGGCCCAACCAGGATGTATACCTTCATTTCTATTGCACAGCACAAAGCGTTTTGCAACCCATTCACGTTCTCCTATAAGTTGCAAGATTTAAAATACTACAGCCTACACAACTCGGACTTTTACTTGGGCAATTATCGTCATTATTATTTTTATTATTTATATATTACTTTATGTCACCATTTCATTGTGTTTATGTAATATCTCACTGCGATTATATATTAACAACTGTGATTATACTTATTGAAATTATACTGCTGTCATTTACATCTACTGTGATTTTACAACTATTGTGATTTATATTAGCTGTGATATACAACTTATTCAGAAAAAGATATACCCATATCTAGTGGAATGTAATCTCTTGATTTTTACTGTTTTATAATAAAAATGACAAACTTGTACAGCGCCTAAATCCCCAGAAATCTGTTAACAGCGACAAGCAAGAGTCGTCATTAGAGCAAGGGACCGCCGAAGGTTACGGTGGGAATGCAATTTCAAATAAATAAGTCTAGTTTTTTATGGAAGGTATTTATTGTCTCAGATTATTTTTAAGCGATAGGGAGTTGATTCCAGAATTTGAGTGCAGCTACATAAAAAGCACGTTTGCCGATATTAAACTTGGTTTTCGGAACAAAAAGTCGTTGTGAAACAGATTATTCCTGGGCATATCGGAAAAAAACGAAGGAGACTAAACAAATAGGATGGGTGTTTCATAGAAAGAGTACGATATGTGATAGTGGCTAATTTGAATTGTATTTAATATGTAACTGGAAGCCAATGCAACTGTCTACGTAGGGGGCAGAGATGGTGAGAAACGAGGTGCTTTTAGTACTACACGTGCTAAACAATTCTGTACACGTTGGAGTTTAGTTAAGTTCTTTTTAGCAATATCGTTTAGGAGTGAGTTGCAGTAGTCAAGGTGACTGCTAATTAGATATACTGATATTGTTTTAGCAGTAGATAAAGACATATATGTACAAGAAAAGCATCTTGTGCAATAGCTGCTCTTATGATGATGCCACCCAAAATAGGCACACCAGTGATTAGTATCTTTATTGCATTCATACCCACATTCCCGATACACCTGGGCCATACCCAATTCACGGATGATCCAAATGATCTGCTAACATATAACAGGTCTTGTTGGACTGACACAAGTATTAGACTGACACTAGCATTCACAAGAGACTCCCGTAACAAGTATTACACCAAACTGGCTCATGCAATCTCTACACCGAGACACAAAACATGTTATCTTGTCCTACTACTCCTCTGTGGGGACATTCAAACAAACCCAGGCCCAGTCAGACACCTCGGTGGATTTTGCAAAAAGCTTGTTGCTTCAAATCACCGAGCAGTCTTCTATGACCAGTGCAATCAATGGGTGCACATTAAATGTTGTGACATAAGTCCAGATCAACATCAATTCCTCTGTAACAGTTCCTGTTCCTGGCACTGCATGATATGCGACCATCCTAACTACAGTAATTCCTTCTTCCAAGAGCATTTATTGGAATGTTCTTACAACCGATATAACAGTCTTAGTGACACAAACCAAAATAACCAAAACATTGACCCCCACACACAGATCTCTCAAACAAACACGAGTCGTACATCCCAAACCTGGAATCCAACCTTTAGACCGAACCCTCAAAATGCACCAACCCCTGAACATCGTAAGAAAACCAAACGAAACACACTTAGCGGAATTCTGATCAACACCAACAGCGTCAAAAGCAACGCAAAGACAACCCAATTAAAAACAACTATTAAGTCAAATAATCCTGACATCATATTCCTAGTCAAAACAAAAATAGATGAAAACTACCCTACCTATTCGTTCCTACCACCTAACTATAACGCCATCCAAAAGGACAGAAACACCCATGGTGGTGGAGTTCTCATAGCTTTCCGCTATGATATTGTAGCAGAACCACTTACAAAACTAAACTCAAGCTGTGAAATTTGTATGGACAAAAATCCATTTCATGGAAACAAATCCACACATTTTGCATCCTACTACCGACTCCCCAGTGACCACCTGCAATCCATTGAAGCTCTCCGCGAATCCCTCACAAAAATGTACATATCACCAAAAAACTTCCCCTAATGTAGTTATAGCAGGAAACTTCAACCTTCCTGACATTAACTGAGGAAAGCTGCAAACCACTGACAACCAAAGCATAACAAACTGCTAGAAATAATGAGTGAATTTGGTTTACAAAACATGGTTAACGATCCCACACGAGTTGATTCGGGGAATATCCTTGACCTCATACTCACTTCAAATCCATCAATAATTGCTAACACTCACACCACTCCCGGCATGAGTGATCAGGAAGCTGTGACCTTTAACGTAAACCTAAATCCAGCCCATAACAGTAAACCACCACACAAAGTGTTCCAATATAAATCTGCAAACTGGGATAAGCTTAAAGACGACATAAAACAACTAACAAAAACACACTTTGACACGAACCCAAACTCAAGAGACATCACTACAAATTGGAACTTTTTCTGGAATAATCTTACTTCATTAGTCAACAATAATATTCTCAGCCGCAACACCAAAGCAAAAACCCACCTCCCCTGGATAACACATCAAATAATAAGAATGCAAAGAAAACGTAACAAATGCCATAAAAAAGCAAAACAAACTGGACGTAATAGCGACCGAGAAAGATTTAGACAACTTCAACAACAAGCCACTAAAGCTGCAGCCAAATCCTACTCAGACTATCTAAACAATCACATTGAAGACAGCCTAAAACAAACTCAAAACAATTCTGGTCATTCATTAAAGCAAACAAACATTGGCATCCCTACACTGTAAGCAAACGACCAACCAATCACAAACGATCACGACAAAGCAAATACACTTAGCAACCAATTCAGTTCCGTGTTTACTCAAGAAATCTACCCCATCCCCCAACTAGCTCCATCCATCTATCCCCATCCTCGAAATTGGGATAGATGGAGTAATTAAGCAACTGAAAAACGTAAACCGAAATAAAATTACAGGCCCAGATGAACTCCCAGCAAGAGTCCTTAAAGAGACTGCAGTGGAAATAGCCCCCATCATCACACACATTTTCCAACAGTCGTACAACATTTGTAAACTTCCAGATGACTGGCTCCATGCATTAGTAACACAAATACAAAAAAAAGCCACAAACCAGAGCCGCTAATTATAGACCTATTTCGCTAACATGCGACCTTTGCAAAGTTATGGAGCACATCATTCTAAGCAAGATGTGGAAACACTTACACAAACACAACATCATCCTCCACTTCCAACATGGATTCCAGCCAGGTCTGTCTTGTGAATCCCAACTCATCGAGACAGTCCACGACTGGATGTCTGCTATGGACAATAAGACACAAATATATGCCATCCTACGTGATTTTGCCAAAGCCTTCGACAAAGTCCCCCATAAACGCCTCCTATCCAAATCAGCTTTCTGTGGAATAACTGGAAACACACAAAACTGGATCAAATCGTTTCTATCCAATCGCAAACAGAGAGTCTCAGTCAATGGAGTCCTGTCGGACAGAACAGATGTTACATCTGGTGTACTACAGGGCTCAGTCCTAGGACCTGTCCTATTGTTACTCTACATAAGCGACACAAACGAAAATGTCCAATCTCCCGTACCTCTCTTTGCAGACAACAGCATTATATATCACAGATTCACATCCGAAACCGACCACACAATTCTCCAATCTGACCAGATCAAACTCCAAACACACTCCCTATAATTCATTACATACAGCAAAGATTGTTGAGACAGTCCTGCTACTTATGAAACGTACACGAAATGACATACACAAATCAATTCTCAAACTACCCATGTTAGCTGCACAGTGCAACTCGGTTGTACTTTGCAGTGACGGTTGTGACGTCAGTGACGGTTGTGACCAAGGAGTTTCTATTTGGACAGGAGGCGTCACTGAGCGAAAAAATGGCAGTCTACACTGAAGGTTTTTGTCCGCCATTCGGGAGGCAAGCGCATGCGCCTACGGGACCGGCAGATGTTAGCGTATTTGTTCAGTCACCTCATTTCATGATACTAATCACCAAGCTGTGATGCGTCATACAAAATGAGAGATATTAAAGTAAAGTTATTATTAAAGTTTTTTACCTATCACAATTTAAAATAATGAAATTTGCAAACAAATCACGTAGAAACGTTGCAATTATTTAATGAGCCAACTGAACTTCGTCGTGTTTCATCAGAATAATCACCAGGCTGTATCACTTCTTATATAATTAAAATATTGAGGTTATCATTAAAACTGTTGAGCAATGATAATGCAAAGAACTGCATTTTCTGCACGCGTGTGGTCTGGCTTAGCGCAACTCCAGAATGGCGGACGAACTGCTTACGTACTTTCCTCGAACAATGTAGGTTGCGCGCGCAGCACCGTCTTGTATTGATATACAGTCTTTGGTTGTGACGTCAGTGAGGTTAGTTATGTAAGCGCTGTGAACATGAGCACCGTATTTTAATGTTTTGCTGCGGAAAACTCAATAAAATGTGAATATGCAATAAACAACGAGGGTATACGTGGAACTGTGTTTAAAATTATTCATTTCGTTTTAACAAGTACGCATATACAATATATCTACGTTTAAATAAAGATTATTTATCCAGCCAGACGTAGTACGTCTACATATTTCATTTCATTCTAAAAAATGAAACACATTTAAGTTCACATTCATATAAGCAGTAGTTTACGTCCTCGGTCATGTTAAGTCTGTTCTGTGGAATGTCGACGCCTTGGTCTAATCTACTAATAATATGTCTCCAAGAGAGCTGGTTATCTGATAATGATGATTTATCATTAATTCAATTAAATGGATATGACTGTATATCCCAAGGAAAAAGTTGCAGCACCAAAGGGGGATTATTAATATATATAGATAAACACTTTGATTATGAAGTAAAGATGAAATTAAATATGTATGAACAATGGGAGGGACAAATAATACAAGTAAATGGAGGAGGCTTATCGCAGACAGTCACTATAGGAAATATATACCGACCACCAAGGCCTTTAACTGAAAACTATAACGAATTTATAAATGAATTTACAATGGTCCTGTCATCTGTGCAACATCATCAAAACAACAACCTTATTCTTGCAGGGGACTACGATATAAATATGCTAAAAATAAACGAGCAACAACACTGTAGCACATTCTTTGACATGTTAACTTCATTTAGTCTCTTCCCCCAAATTACTCTTCCTACAAGGTTCACAACACGTACTGGTACACTTATTGATAAAAAAAATTGTAATTTAACAAAGCATATTTTGCAAAGTACAGCAGGAATATTAATAAAAAAATGTTCTGATCATCAACCATATTTTATGCTTATGAACACTGCTCTAAAAGAGGAACATACTACTAAATTTATACGAGTTAATGTACACAATAAAGAGGCTATGTTAAAAGTCAGAAATGATATAATCTCTTCTGAAATACATAAAAAATTAGATACAAGTTCAAATGCTGATCCAAACCATAATTATAACATCATCATCAATGAAATAAATCAAGCTAAAAATAAATATATGACTAGACAATTTGTGAAATATAATACATATAAACATAAAAAATGTACATGGATAACTCAAGGCTTGCTAACCTCAATACGATACAGAGACAAACTTTACAAACAATTAAAAATCACAAAGCCTGAATCTTCTGAATATTGCGTATTATTGATTAATCTAAAAACATACAATAGTATTTTGAAAAGAAGTTTTCGCAAAGCTAAGCAATCATATTTTGACAAATGTTTTAATCAATTTAAATTTGATATAAAAAACACTTGGAAAACTATAAATGAAATCCTGTCTAAACATAAAATTAATAAATCATATCCAAAATATTTTAAAGAATCCGATTCTATTGTGGCAGACAAATTAGAAATTGCAAATAAATTCAATACATTATTTACCAATATAGGTAGTAATCTGGCTAATGATATTAAATAAAGTAAAGGATGGACGATTCCTGACAGCCTTTGTCTCACGACTAGATCCTACGGTCACTGTCGATGACATGTCTTTGTATGTGAAGTCTGTGCATAAGCTCGAGGCCAAATGTGTGAAACTAAAAACTAAGCATGAGAGTTATGCCTCATTCAAGGATGATGTTATATGCAATGACGCATCTAAGTTTTATGACCCGGACAACTGGCCATCTGGTGTATACTTGAGGAAATTCTTTAACACCAAGAACTAAGTTATGGAAATTAACATCACATCTTTTAATTGTAATGGATTTAAAGGTTTTATGGCCTTCTTAAATGATGTGTTAATGGAATGTGATATACTGTGCCTACAAGAGCTTATGCTCACTAAACAAGATTGCCCTATACTAAACACCTGTCACGATGGCTATGTGGGTTATGGTGTTTCTCCTGTAGATGCATCTTGTGGTATTTTAACTGGTAGACCGTATGGTGGTGTAGGTTTTTTATGGAAACATTCCCTTGATCAATACATCACCATTCTTGACCAGTGCTATGATTGGCTATGCGGCATAAGAATTTGTTGGGGTAACAAGGAGTATTATCTACTAAACGTATATTTACCTTATGAATGCGAGGAAAACAGGGACAAGTTCAATGATTATATGTCCAAAATTGCTGTATATGTTAATAATATTAATAGCTCGTGCATCACTATTGTTGGTGATTTTAACGCGGATATTTCCAAGAAATCAGTTTTTGGGAATATCTTACTTGATTTCTGCAAAGAATTTACTCTGGCTATATGTGATCAAGATACTCTCCCAATAGACACATATACATACGTTAGTTCTGCCTGGGGAACTACATCATGGCTAGACCATATCATATGTACCGCGGATGCGAAGGATTGCCTATCTAACATGTCCATACTTTATGATGTTATTTATTCTGATCACCACCCGATATCGTTCAGCATAGACAGTGATATTCTACCAGAATGCGTTAGTGGTAGTGGCAATACTAATGAGAGTAAGCAAGGCTTACAGTGGGACAGATTAAACCCACAAGATATTGATGCATATAGAGAATGCACGAACGTTGAATTGAGCAAACTGAATGTTCCACCGGGTGTTAGATGCACTGATCCCAATTGTCATAGCTGTAATCATCATGATGATCTCGATGACTTTTACAATTCTATCGTGATTACATTGAAGAGGTGTGGTCACACACTCCGGTCAAATCGCAAAGGTGCTTATAAGTATAATGTTATACCAGGTTGGAACGAGCGAGTGAAAGAGCTTCATTGTGCAGCCCGTGATACTTACTGTATATGGAAAGAGACTGGTAAACCTAGACAAGGTGACATTTTTAATGTTATGAAATTATCCAGAATGAAATTCAAACAGGCGATCAGAAAATGTAAAAGGGAGAAAGAAACTATCATTGCTGATAACATTGCAGAACAGTTGTGTCAGAAAGACCACCGCAAATTCTGGAAAGAAATTAAGCACTGTACGAACAGTAAAGTAAAACTTCCGACAAACATTGATAATATACACGGTGACGTAAACATCGGGTCAATGTGGAAGCATCATTATGAACATTTATTTAATGATGTGGAGGATAGTCGATGTGATAAAGTTTGTTATGACTGTTCCACTGACAATACAGGAATGACTGTTGGTGCAGTTGAACTGATGGATATTATTAATGGACTCTCAAAAAATAAGTCACCAGGTCTGGACGGTATCAGTGCAGAACATATTAAGTTCGCTGATTATCAACTCGCTGTGCTTTTGTCTATCCTTGTGTCTTCGATTCTGGTGCATGGTTATTTACCAAAAGAAATGGCACAGTCTGTTATTGTACCAATTATTAAAGACAAAAATAGACGAGTAAACGACAAAGGGAATTATAGGCCAATATGTCTATCGAATATATTTTCGAAGATAATAGACACTGTTCTTTTTAACAGAATGAAAATGTACTTGGAAACCACTCCTAATCAATTTGGCTTTAAGCCTAAACATGGAACGGAGTTATGCGTGTTTGCATTTAAGGAATTATTAAGGTTCTACACTGAACATGGTTCAGCTATGCACGTCGCATTTTTAGATGCATCAAAGGCGTTTGATCGTGTCAACCGAAATAAACTTATAACGAAACTAGAACAACGAAATGTACCGAACTATATCTTAAGAATACTCAGCAATGAATTCAATAATCAATGTGTATGCATACGATGGGGAAATACCTACTCGGACTTCTTCTCGGTAGGCAATGGTGTTAAGCAAGGTGGGAAGTTATCCCCTTTGCTTTTTAACATTTATATGGATAATCTGAGTATACAACTGCACAAAAAACAAATCGGTTGTAGTCTTGGTAACATGGTTGTTAATCACCTTATATACGCCGATGATCTACTTCTGTTTGCACCTTCTGCTAAAGGACTACAAACACTACTAGACATGTGTTACTCATATGGATGTGAGCACGATGTGCAATACAATGCGAGTAAATCCCTGGTCATGTACTTTGAATCTAGAAAGTCAAATCTGTCTAAAGAAATGACATTAGGAGGAAAGAAGTTAAACTTTGCCACCTCTTGTAAATATCTTGGACATGTCATTTCTAATAACTTGTCTGATGAGTCTGACATGCAAGCCAAAGTGAGACTTTTGTATGCCAAGAGTAACATGTTACGTCAAAAGTTTCACTTTTGTTCAACTGCTGTAAAAAATAAGCTATTTACAGCGTATTTTGGTAATATCTATATGTGTGTGTTATGGGTGAACTTTAGAAAAGTTAATTTTAACCAATTCATTGTTGCATATAACAACTCTTTCAGGATATTGAACAATTTGCCCATGAGATGTAGCGCTAGCCACATGTTTGCTACAGCTAATGTCAGCTCGGGTAAATGTGTAATCAGAAAGGCTATTTTTAGCTTAATGAATAGGATTGACATGTCTTTGAATCCCATTATTTATAGCATTAAAACTAGCGACGTGTATTGCACTTCGAAACTGCGGCACCAGTGGGTCCGGGATTTATATAATTTTTAAACATATTGTTCTTATCTATGTATTTTTATATTATTTACATACTTTTATTGATGTATTTGTATATATGGACATCATGATTGTCTGAAATAAATACATTATTATTATTATTATTATTATATGGTCGCCGTCACTGTGGGCGCGTTTCTAAAGCAACAAGGTAAGAACGATTTGATTATTTTCGCGTCCGCAGGCGTAGTTCTTGGTGTCTACCAGAACAGGATGTAGTTGACAGTTAAGAGTCATGACTGGAATTTGGCACAGACATTGGCCTGACCTTAGATTCACTTCGTGACCATGTCCTGGTTTTAAGATCGAACCGGAAAGATGAAATTATGCAAATAAATGCAGACTCATTCACGTGAGTGAACACCCTCATCCCCACAGCATGACGACATAAAAACACGCATGCGTAGAGCCATAATTCTACAAAGGTCATACTTTGTGTTTCGATCCCTTACGGTTCAAAGATAATTCCCGGATTTGGCTTGAGGCCAAGCCAGTTGGCTTAAAAGGGAACTATTTTTGGAATTACGGGGAAGGCGGAAATTGAAACACACACGAGGAGGCACATTGACGCTCTCCACGACGTACTATGAAATTGTTTCCCACAGTTTAGACTTCTCAAAATGTCTGCTAATATTAACCACGATGGTTTATATTTTGCTTTATCTTTCGATCTACAAAAAACACGGACACCTTTAAATGTAAAATAGAGTTGGACTGCCGGCGCACATGAATGTGTAAACGTTGTACGGACATCGTTTCTGAAGTTTCTACTGATGAAAATAACATATATATTCTTGACGAACTTGGAACGCTTGTTTGTTCAATTTCATTGAACCCTTAGCTGTGAGGAGACAATGGATCACCACAGCACGATGATGCACACGGTTTGGCGAGCAATATACCCGAGGTAAGGCTCCGGTCTTCTTAAGCCATTTGCGTACCGTCCAACTGAAAGAAGGAAGGAAGACGGAGGGGACAACAACCTTACAACAAGACGTACATCAGCAACAAAGGACGCGAGATATACAATAGTGTGTCACAATCAGCATACAGACTTTTTCGTTCAACAGATACTGCCCTCTTAAAGGTTCATAATGACATTAACTTGAACATTAATAATGGTAAAGTGACTGCACTTACCTTACTATATTTCTATGACGCTTTTGACACGATTGATCACAACATTCTCATTGAACGCTTATTAAAGTGGCACGGCATTTCTGGCACAGTTCTAAGCTGGTTTTCTTCATACCTAACTAATAGATACCAAACCGTAAATATTGGGAACTGCTTTTCGACTGCACTGCCAACTTTATTTGGTGTTCTCATGGTTCTGTTCTTAGGCTTACTCTTTACACCACGCTACTAAGCTCTGATATGCAAAAAGATAACTCGGATCATCATCTTTATGCTGATGAAACTCAGATCTACATTTCGTTGGCTACCCCGGATACAAATCGTTCATTAATCAATTTAGTGATTGCATCCAAGATAACTTCCACGGGATGACTGACAGCAAGTTGAAATTAAAAGCAAATAAAATTGAATTGATCTATATTGGTACTCCAATGCAGCGTAGTAAACTTGATGTTTTCCCCTACGCGTTTTTTATGAGTATAGCACGCCAGCAGTATCGGTGCGGAATCTAGGAGTGATCTTTGATAGTAACTTCAATTTCCGACAACGCAAATCTCAACCGTTACGCTGTTGTTTTGATCATATTTGTGGTCTTCGCCGTATTCGCCGGTATTATGTCATTTTTCGTTGCTAAAACTATTGCAACGGCGCTTGTTAGCAGCGGACTTCACTACTGCAATTCCCTCCTTTATAATATCGCTAACAAGGATATTACAAAAGTTCAACGTGTCTAAAATTATCTGGCAAGAGTAGTTACAAGATCTCCTCGTTTTTCTCGCTCTGTACCACGTTTGAAGTGTTTGCATTGGCTTCCCGTACAATATCGTATAATATTTATGATCTGTACCATTACATACCAGGCTCTGTCCTGTAAGCAACCATCTTATTTGCATTCACTGCTTACTCCTGTAAGAAAACCTATCCAGCTTCGAGCATCTAGTTCTGACCTACTTTTTGTTCCTAGAGTCAACACTAACATTGGAACTAGGGTTTTATGTTGTTGCACCAACTCTTTGGAATATGCTCTCTCGTTAGATCAGTTAAAAATATTAAACAAATCCGTCGTCATTTAAAACACTTATCTTTACCACCTTGCTTATCCACTAAAGCTTCCTAGAGCCATGAACCATCTGTTGACAACTAGAATACTGCTTATTGATTGATTGACCAATCCTGTTATCTTGATGCGCTTCTGAGCTGGGTTGCCAAGGATTTAGGTGGGATAGAAGTAATCTTATTATTATTATTATCTCAAGGGAGACCCAAAGGAGGTGATTATTCATGGCGGACACGGTTTCTCTCTGACTATAATTGTTCAGGACAAATCTGACTGCCCGGATATTTTTATTTGGTTTACCTAATTTGAGATGTATTGGTTTCAAACAGAACTTCAGTATTCCAAGTGGGGATGGAAAAGTGAAACGTATGCTTGTTGTCGTAGCTTCTGTGGGATTCCTCTACGGTTTCGCCGGATTATGCCCAGCATTCTGTTGGCACGGGAGGTGATGTTATTGATGGTGTGGTGGTTATGTTAGATATAATGTCGCCTAGGTATGGGTATTGTGTGTGCATGGAAAGTGTACATCCTCCTAGATGGTAGTCGGCATTGACTGTATTGGTAATTTGCATGGTGTGGCATTTATCTATGATAAATTTCATCTGCCATATATTTGACCACTATTGGAGTTTATTTATGTCTTGCTGTGGAATCAGTTGGGCTGGAGATAGGTCTTTAGACGAGACAGTCATCTACAAAAAATAGACGGAGCTTACATGTTATTTCTTTTGGTAGATCGTTGATGAAGGACATAAAAAGCAATGGGCTAAGAACTTTTCCCTTGGTCCGAAGACCTTCCGTCCACCACAACACGCTGGGATCGGGATATCAGGAAGTTTTGAATCCACAGCAGTTGGGGGCCTCAATTTCCGTAGTGGTGCAATTTGCGTAGTAATCGTTGGTGGCGGACTCGATCAAATGCCTTGGAGAAGTCAATAATCACAGCATCACCTTGTTCGCGATTATCTAGCGATTTAACAAGGTCTTGGGCTGTGATAATTAGTTGTGATTCACATGAACGGCCGGGTCTGAAACCGTGCTGGGCATCTGAACGAATAGTGCAATTATCATAATTCTCCATGACTTGGCTGAATATTATGTGTTCAATCAACTTGTCGCAGATTGATGTGATATATACAGGGCGATAATTGGATGGTGTGGCCCTGGCTTCTTTCTTGTACATTGGGGTGATGTTTACAACTCTCCAATCTGATGGGATTAGACCTGTGTCCAATGACTGCTGAAATATGGTTGTTAATATTGGAGAGATTTCAACTGCAGGGTGGACATCTAGTCCAGTGGCCTTGTCAGTGTTCAGTAATTGAAGCTGCTGCTGCTGCTACCGCTGTTGTCGCTGTTGCTACCGCCTGTGCTGCTGCTGTTGCTACCACCGCTGCTGCTGATGCTACCGCCGCTGCTAATGTTGCTACCGCTTCTGTTGCTGCTGCAACCGCTTCTGTTGTTGCTGCAACCGCTGCTTCTGCTGCTGCTGCAACCGCTGCTGCTGCTGCTACCGCTGATGCTGCTGCTATCGCTGCTGTTGCTACCGCTGCTGCTTCTGCCACCGCTATTCCCAATCCGGTGGTCAGTTGTCAGGTCACAGTTTCTACTCATATTGACAGATCGATACAACTTAATGTAACTGACTTATTTTGTTATGTCAGTTTCCCTCACATGACTCCCAGAAGTGGCTTGCCGGTAGAATGGGAGGTGTTCGCGCATCATTAGTGGCGAGAGAACGTTCCGATGGAGTTCGTCGGCAACTCCGACTGTCGGAGGAACTCCCAGCAGCAGCAAGAAAGAACCGAACTAGTGACGAACTCGCCGCCGGCACCTATCGAGCTGACGGCTCGGTGGGTCTCGTTCTAAAGACAAGCACGCACCTAACCTGGCGAGGCAACAGTCGACTATGGCGATACGCCAGTAGGTAGTCGATGGAGTGCCGACGTGCATTGCGTTGTATATTGTCGTGTTGGTAAAGGTAAGAGTTTTATATACATAACTCAAAATCCAGTTCTTAGTGTTACATAAAAGTAGTTACACTTTACATCCTGGCAGACTTGTCAATGTAACACCATCTTGACATCTCTGTGAAGGATTCAGTCATGCTGCAAATTATGCGAGCAGACTATTCGTACAGACATATCCACCAGTCTACAGCCAGGTATTCATTCATAGAGCTGAGTGAACTGGAGAAACATAAAGTAAACGAACTTGCCCAAGGTTCGATACCGCAGCATAGGATTCGAACTTGGGTTCTCTCGATTGTGATTCTGCCAGTTCACCGCACCGCTGGTGGGCTTGGTCGTGTCCCAGTTTGCTGTCGTCTTACGTGTCGACATTATGCCGTTTTAACGAGCGTGACATATTAAAACGAGATGTATGTAAATAAAAACACGTACGTTTTGTAATTCTATTCATCAAATACTTTTTGTGCAATCTCTTTGTTACAAACTGTTGACAGTATCAACATTGTATTCGCTTATTGTAAATATACAATTGCTTACCTTCAGAGTTGGTAGCCCCAAAGCAGACGAATGCCAAGATCAGATCTCGAAGCATCGCCCGAACTGGTGGAACAAGCGGCTGAAATCGGGTCAGCTTGTTAAAACGTCTCGGCGCCATTTCTGTGTGACACTTGATCAAATATCTCAAGTCCCATTACTGTCAGACAACACTACATCAATCGACTGAAGCGTTGACACTGCGGGCGATATGATAGCACGATGTCTGGCATTAAACAATCGATAAGCATTATATGATATGATCAACGCTCACCCTACTCTCGAAGGGCGCGGCTTGTTGGCCAATAGATAATTCATGAGTTGTTACATTTGACGTTGATGGCACAACGCACACACATATCAACGACTGTACTTTTGCACGCGGGCGTGCAAATCAACATTATTCTAGACTGTATGAAACGGTGAACTGTTTATCCTTCGCGTAACCTGAAAAGACCCTTCTTATGATTATGTAAATGATCAACTCGTAAAGTCTTGTTAAATAATGTATATGTGAACTGAAATTTCTCAGGACAAATCTGGATTACGGCAAAGAGCAACGTTTGAAACGACGGCATACACACGCTTGCACGCACGCCATTGCCTACAAAAAACCTACTGCCTTGTTGAGAGACTACACTGAATATTTGGATTGCCCCCCCCACCGCCATTGCTTTCTTTCCCCACTTGGTCACCTTTGGATCGTCACCGTCCGCCAATACACGGAATCACAGATCGACTTAAATGTGCATATGGGTCAGGTCATGCAATCGACGCAACAGGTCAAATCGTCTATAATACAAGATAAATTGCCATTAGATCGCTATGACGCATATTTCTTTTATGATACGTTAATACATATTTTTCGGTAAGCATCAGATACGTTTAAAGTAATAAAGGTAAATTCTTATATAGCACAGTATCCAGTCCTTTTTACTCCCTGGCAGACCTGTTCAATCGAGCACCATCGCGACTTCTCAGGGAAGCATTCAGCATGTGCACGCTGCAGTTGACGCGCGAAGACGTACACAAATACCCACCACTGTCTATAGCCAGATACTCATTCATACAGCTGAATGAACTGAAGCAATGTAGAGTAAACTAACTTGCCCATGGTTCGACACCGCCGCATATGATTCGAACCCGCGTTCTCTCAGTCGAGAGTCCGGATCGCTGCGTTACTGTATACAAATATTAAAATACGCTCAATTCTACAAATCTCCAGTTATACTGTTTTCTTGGCGATCACATCCACCACTCACAGCGAACCAGATTGATCTTTACTCGATTTGAACTTTGAAACTGTGTTTGCGTATTGAATGCAAGTCACGCTGTCTTTGAAAACAAAGCCTTCGAAGGCGTGTTAATGATGAATACTGTACGTACTGTGTTGTTCCTGGAAATATCTTCACTGTAAACAGTGCTGGTGACTGCCTTGACTACTGCCGTTACAACAGTAGTGGTTGTAGCTTCCAAACGACTCATCCTGGATCTGCAACGTGATCTACGAAGAAGGAGATGAAGACGCAGTGAACACTTTGGATCTGGATAACCAATCAACAATGTCCTTTAGATACTGCGCTGAGGTTTTACTTCTTCTGTAGAGGTAGCGAGACACTACTGGATGAAAACTGCGTGCTTCGGATATTTTATTTCCCCGGCAGACACACCGGGTAAGGGACGAATAGTTTATACTGTATCTTACTAAAGATAAAAGGTAACGTATGGCGAACGATATTACGCAAGTTTCGAAACGGCTGTCGGTGCCACGATTCGACCCCGGCTCCTTTGATCGACCTAAGCTCCTCATGTACAGTCCAAAAGCTTGATCGGCTACAACAGTTCAAACCGCTCGCTTGATTGTTCTGTCGTTCGTTGTTAACTGTTTCGATATTATTTACATGAAAGTGGCAATCGTTCGTGGGAAACCATTAAATAAAATATGTGGAAGAATAAAAAAAAAATTAGTTGGGAAATATTAAGTCATTGAACAGTTCAACAGGAGGTAATCATCACCCTTGTGTTGAAGAACTTATAGGCAGCCGTGGCGGGAAACAATATAATGAACAGTGAAACAAAACGTAAACATAACGTGCGACCAGGAGAACTGTTTGAGGAACAATAACCATTAATTGTACATCACCACCATCATCACCACCACTACCACCACCACCACCATCATCAGCACCACAAGCATCACCACCATCACCACCACCACCACCACCCCCACCACCACCATCACCACCATCACCACCACCACCATCACCACCACCATCATCAGCACCACCACCACCATCACCACCACCACCATCACCACCAGCATCATCAGCACCACCAGCATCATTTAACAAGATTTAACAAGATTGCCATCCAGAAAATTACTCTGGATGGCAGGTGGACAAGGAAGCCTTTTGGCTTATCGAGAGTCCAATACTTTTTATCTACATGTATCCCGCCTTTTTTAGGTGTGTGTCGATTTTATTTTTAAACATATTCACGCTACTAGCACCAACACAATCAGGAGATAATCTGTTCCATTCATTTACAGTCCTTTGTGAGAATGAGAACTTTCTTATATCTAATCTACACTGCTCCTTTACTAATGTAGCTTCATGTCTTCTGGTCCTTCTATCTTTCTTAACTGAGAAAAAAATGTTTCTATCAATATTTTCATAACCATTCAATATTTTAAACACTTCTATGTGATCTCCTCTCAATCTCCTGGTCACTAGTGTTGTTAAACCACATTCTTTTAGGCGTATTTCGTAACTAAGATCCCTCAGATTTTGTATCATTTTAGTCGCTCTCCTCTGTACTCTTTCTAGCATATCTATGTCCTTCTTGCGATATGGCCTCCACACTTGTATACAATATTCTAAATGAGGCCTCACTATTGTTTTGTACAGCGGTACTATTAATTCTTTTTTCTTATACGCTATATTTCGCCTAATTAATCCAAGGATTTGATTTCCCTTTGATCATCATCAGCACCACCACCACCACCACCACCAAGACAACTGCCATCATCATCACCACCACCACCATCATCACTACCACCACCAGTTAGTTAATTAGTTAGTATTTTACCGAGGATGGGCATTCGGAGTTGATGGAGCGGCATCTGTTAGAAGCGCATCTGGAGAGGTAAAGATGCAACATCAGCTTCACGTTTACGAGAATGAATGGATCCGAGAAAAAATAGCGGAAGAGAAAGGTGAATGGTAGGCAGACTGAGGAATATGAAGGTGAATGGTAGACAGACTGAGGAAGATGAAGGTGAATGGTAGACAGACTGAGGAAGATGAAGGCGGGGTGGAGTGGAATAATAACAAGACTAGAGGCAGCAGTGCAACACAAACGTACATCACAAATACCTTCCAAATGTTATAATCCACCGCAAGTGGCAGTACCACCAACCATCAACTACCACGAGGTGGGAGGGTGGAAGAGAGAGAGTTTAATTTTCTACATGACTCTGTTTGTGATTCTAAACATGACATCCCAAGTCACATGTATGCCAATGACACTGACGGAGCCAACTACATCAGTTACTTAAAGTAAGCTGTATCGATACGTCATTACATCTTGAACTTGAAAGAAAAGACATCGTTCTACTGCGATTATTACGTGAGTGGACGTGTCTTCGACCTCCCTCTAGTTTGTCTCGCTGAACCAACACTGTGTTCTATGTGAGATTGTTAAGGCTTTTCTAATTGGGGAACACGACATGGAGGTTTACCCATGTTACTGGAAACTCTATCAAATTAATAATATAAACGGGGTGAGGGAAGGCGAGAGGGTGAGAGGCGACAGAATGAAAGATAGAGAGGGAGAGAGAGAGAGAGAAAGAGAGAGAGAGACTGGATGAAAGACAGAGAGGGGGAGGGAGACTGAGAGAGAGAGAGAGAGAGAGGGAGAGAGAGAGAGAGAGAGACTGAATGAAAGAGAGACAGTAGGAGAGAGAGAGAGGGGATGAGAGAGAGACTAAATGAAAGAGGGAGAGAGAGGGGGGAACAGAGAGACTGAATGAAAGAGAGTGGGGGGAGAGAAAGGAGGCGAGAGAGACTGAATGAAAGAGAGAGGGGAGAGAGAGAGACAGAGAGACTGAATGAACGAGAGGGGGGGAGAGAGGATGAGAGAGAGAAACTGAATGAAAGAGAGAGAGAGAGAGAGAGAGAGAGAGAGAGAGAGAGAGAGAGAGAGAGAGAGAGAGAGAGAGAGAGTAGTAGTAGTAGGTTTTATTTGGAATTGTATAAATCATACATACAAATATAAACAATCAGTAAAACAATTGACAAAATGATATACAATTCCAAGTTGACAGCGGAGCCAATTAAGGCTGTAACCAGTTTGTTTTAATTATTCCAATATAAGATGATAATGATTACGTAAACTAGTCGCCGTCATCCCCAGAATAACTATTATTACCAATGAGTTCACGTGTAGTGTGTTGGTTACGTTGGTATAATCAATAGAACATATATGTAAATTTAATAACATTAATATTAGATGATAAATGTTCACATAAGTAGTCTTGCGGAAAAAAAACATGTGGTTATGCCAAACTTCAGCAATGGTATAACACCTAAGTAGAATAACATTATTTAAAACATTAGAGAACGAGAGAAAGGGAGAGAGACATTGGGAGAGAGACACAGACAAAGCAGAGAGATACTGTCAGATAAACATACATACATACATACATACATACATATAAACGGACCGCAGGCAGGCATGGCGACAAACAGCCACACAGACAAAAAAGTGCCGGTGGTATAGAATGGTAGGTCAATATTTGATAACGTTGACCATTTCTCAGAGAAACTGGCAACTGATAGTGTACATAAATAAACAGTAATTATTTGCACTATATCAAATGTTACATTTGAGTCTTCTGACTTCTGCGAGTCGTGTGAGGGACATTGACAAAACTAACTAAATCAGTTACATTAAGTTTAATCGATCTGTCACTATGAGTAGAAACTGTGACCTGACGACCTGTCTACCGGTTTGGGCATAGCGGCGGTAGAAGCAGCAGCAGCAGCAGCAGCAGCAGCAGCGGTAGCAGCAGCAACATCGGTAGCAATAGTAGCAATGGCAATAGCGGTGGTAGCAACAGCAACAGCAGAGGCGGTAGCAGCAGGAACTACAGCGGTAGCAGCAAAAGTATCAGCTGTAGCATCAGGAGCAGGGACAGGAGCAGTAGCAGTAACAGCGGCGTTGGTAGCCGTAGCAACAGAAGCGGGTGAAGGAGCAGCAGCAAACGCAGCAGTAGGAACATCAGCAATAGCGGCGGTAGCAGCAGCAGTTGTAGCAGTAGCAACAGTAGCGGTGGAAAAGAGCAACAGCTGCGATTGCAGCAGCAGCAGCGGCAGTAACTCCAGCGGTGGTAGCAACAGCAGCAACGGTAGCAGCAGCAGTAGCGGTATCAGCAGAAACAACACTAGTACCAGCAAAATCAGCAATGGCGGAGGCAGCAGCAGCAACGGTAGCAGAAGAAGCGGTAGGCAGTAGCAACAGTAGAAGTAGCAACAGTAGCAACAGTAGAAGTAGCAACAGTAGCAACAGTAGAAGTAGCAACAGTAGCGGCTGTAGAAGTAGCAGCAAAAGCAGCTGTAGCAACATCAACAATAGCGGCGGCAGAAGCAACAGCAGCGGCGGTATCAACAACAACAGCGGCGGTAGCAGCAGTAGCAGTCACAGCACCATCGACAACAGATGTAGCAGCAGCAACAGCCGTAGCACCAGCAACACAAGCAGCGGTAGCTGCAGCATCAATGATGGGCGGTAGCAGCATCAGCGAATTCGAATTCTATGCGGTGGCGTCGAATCTTGGGCAAGTTCGTTCAATCTGCGTTGCTCCAGTTTACTCAGCTGTATGAATGAGTAGCTGTCTATAGACAATGGTGAATATTTGTGTACGTTAATTGCAGCACAGCTGGATGCTTCCCTGAGAAGTCGAGATGGTGATCGATTGAACAGTTGGTCTTCGCCTTTTTCTCTACCTTCTCACGGTGCCCTTGAGTATTTCTTTGGCGATGGTGTTGTGGCGTGTGGAGTTGTGGCATGTGGTGTTGTAGCGTGTGGAGTTGTGGCATGTGGTGTTGTGGCGTGTGGAGTTGTGGCGTGTGGTGTTGTTGCGTGTGGTGTTGTTGCGTGTGGTGTTGTGGCGTTGTGGCGTTGTGGCGTTGTGGCGTTGTGGCGTGTGGTCCATACAACTGTAGCTGTTTTTATTGTGTTACACCTAGGACAGGGTGCTGAGGTTCAGCCAAGTAGGTGATGGTGTTTCTTACGTATTCATTGGTCTTTTGTTCTGTATATTTTCAAGATTCCTCGTAAGCATTTAATCTCAAAAGCTTGCAGCCTCCTCTCAGTTTCTGTATTTAATGTCCAGCTTTCACATCCGTAGGTAAGTTTGGTCACCAATAGACTCTTAAACAATTTGATCTTTGTGGCTGTAGTGATGTTGTTGTTAAGCTATATTTGTTTAAATCTTGCCATGTCTTATGTTGCTTGGCTTATTCTAGCTTTTATTTCTTCATTTGAGCTACCTTCCGATAATATAATAGCATCCAGGTATTTTAATTATTTACTTGTTCAATGTGTTCTCCGTTCAGTATTATCTTGTTTTTTTTCTGAGCTCATTTCCATGTCATACTTTTGCTCTCGTTTCGGGGTTTGTTTTTAGTTCCTGTAGTTCTTTTTCTGTTCCCCCTAAAGGGTGAATGTAATCAGCAAAGTAGAGATTATTGATTACTCTCCCATTGATAGAGACTGTGCTGTCCAAGGCCTCTAGTGTTTATTGCATGATATTTTCTAGGAACATGTTGAATAGTACTGGTGATAGTAGGCAACACCAACAGATATTTGGAATGGGGGAGCTATTTGCCCTCCATTGAGTACTGCACTGGATGAACTTTTCATATAGTGTGTCCTTTACTTTTACAAGACCTTCATCTATGTTGTATCACCTTTAAAAAGACGATACAATAGACACGTACTTTAAATGAACGGCTCTCGTGGTACGGAGTACCCGTGGTCATGATGTATTCTACTACTGTGACTGGAGTGACATGTTGGCACCTACGTGGGCTTTATTAAATACAAACACAAGTACATATAATAGGAGGGGAAGTCAAAAAATAATTTTACAAGTCACATATTCTAGAGTATATATGTCAAATTATAACAAAAGCAATACACATTTTTTAATGTAGTCCCCACCACAGTTGAGGCATTTGTCATAATGCTCGACTAGATTTTCGATTATTTCATCGTAGAATTCAGAGTCTTGCAAGTTCAACCACCGTCTCACAGCTGTCTTCACGTGGTTATCACTTTGAAATATGTGGCCACCAACATGATATTTAAGAGCAGGAAAGAGGTGGTAGTTATTCGGCGCCAAATCTGGACTGTACGGCTGATGTACCAAGACTTCCCACCGGAAATGCTGCAAAAGTTCGCGAGTTGATGTGGCACAGTGTGGCCGAGCATTATCGTGCAGAAGCAAAACACCTTCCTTCAGCAGCCCAGGGCGTTTTCGTTTAATGGCAGCTCGGTAGCCATCACTTTGCCAGCAGAATTGACAATTTTGAATTTCGTCGTTCGCGGGGACCCAGGATGTTTCCACTCCATGCTTGCACGTTTCGTCTCCGGGGTGTGATGGTGAACTCATGTCTCATCTCCAGTGACAATGCGCATGAGGAATTCATGGTCACTAACGGCATATCGCTCAAGGAATGACAGGGCACGACCCATCATTTGCGTCTTGTGATCTTCGGATAGTGCTCGCGGGACCCATCGCGCGCAAACCTTGTGAAACCCTAATTCCTCAATACTCCTGACAACTGTTCCATGTGACAGACTCAAGTCTTGCTGTAGTTGATTCACCGTAACGCTTCTGTTTTCCACAATTGCTGTTTCAACACGTTTCTTGTTGTCTGTCTGGCGTGTTTGCTTTCGTGGGTCTGCCGCTTCTTGCACAATCATGTGTCGTGACTCGTCCGGTTCTAAAGTCTGCTCACCACTTTGCCACACTCTGACGACTCATCACTTCGTTCCCGTACACTTCGACCAGCTAACGATGAATTTCCGCAGCAAACATATTCTTAGCATTCAAAAAACGAATTACTGCACGGAACTCCTCTTTGGACCACTGCGCCACTCGAGTCGCCATCTTTAACTGATGGCCATCACCACATAAGCGCTGTACAGTGCTGCCACCTGACACATAGTTTCCAACTAAAAGTAATAGTTTCTCTGCAATCAAATCCGACCAGTCTAGCCTCAGTTTTAATACGTTCTGTACCTTGTAAACTTATTTTTCGACTGTCCCTCGTATAATCAGCACACATAATACCTATCATAATTGGAAGCTATCTTGAGAACAATCAATAGTTTACTACAGCCATCTATCGGAATTGATCGACAGAAGTAAGGATTGGAGACCATTATAAGCAGAACGCATTATGTCTGTCAAGGGGGCCGTTTCACTGAAATGATACGCTTCCAACAGGCTGGTGTTGAGTTGACACATCGAGTACACCAATCAATCAGACGGGTGTTGATTTAATACATCGAGTACGCAGGACACAGGACATCAGTGTTCATTGAAAGACGTCACAATTTTAAACCACGAGGAGAACTGGCACCGAATAAAGATAACGGAGGCAATCAACATCTACAGAGGAAACGTACATTAAATCGCGACGTTGGCCAGGAGCTTCCAACCGACCACTGTCATGTGACACACCCGTAAAGGCATTCTGCCGATGAAGACTACGAGATGTAGTCGAAATATTCAAAACATAAAAAAGTTCCTTGTGAGGTAATTATGTCATATTTATAACACCCAAATAACCGGATCTTCTGTCAATTGAAGGAGGAATATATTGATTGCGAAATAATTGATACCACACGAAACATACCGATACAGCAAGAAAGACAAAGTCCATACAACAAATACTGCGATAAATCTACATTTGATGGTTAAAACCAATTATTAGACAGTCAGTGCCTTATGGGTATAATATAAAACACCTGACTGTTTAGTGTGTACCCACAACAAGATTATACCAGCTGAATATCTCTGTTGAATAGAATCTCACACCCACTGAAACAACAACTATACAGGTTGGTGTTTCTGAAAAGTACGTTTCGAAAGATCGTTGTGTTATTTCCATTACCTCGAGCTTAAGCATATACTACAGTAATTAGGGCCTATAGAAGAAATATTGTGTGAGAGAGAGAGAGAGAGAGGGAGAGAGAGAGAGAGAGAGAGAGAGAGAGAGAGAGAGAGAGAGAGAGAGAGAGAGAGAGAGAGAGAGAGAGAGAGAGAGAGACGACGTCATGCAAATAAAACATGTCCAATGTTATCACGCGAAATGCAAGATTAAGATACCCTAATGGAACTATAGATCTTGACGGACAAACGTAACAGTCTAAATTAGTTCCTCTGGTTCGCCAGTTATCAACCTGCGATATTATATCAAACAAATTCCGCTAAATTTCACCACAAGAACGTGTCGCCATTTTCTAATCAAACTTATAAGGTTATTACGTCATTAAAAGAAACCCGTTCGTAAATTATGCAGCCAGTACACAATAAACTCGTCAATAAAACAACAATATGCCAATGTGTAAGACAGTTCAATTACGTAGCCACGTCAAACAATCAAACACATTCTCATGTTTTCAGTTACATCATAACATAGACACGAACTAAGTATACAATATCAGTTGTTTCAGCTACAATTCCGTAAAATACTAATGCAACATATTTAGTATGATCATTAATGATAATTAGTGTATCATAAAAAACGCAAGCGAAGTCAGTAAGAAATATAGTTTCATTTCGCTCTAAAAAACCTATATTTTAATATTCATAACCGCCTTAGCTTCATAGGAAGGCTATCCATCTGTTGACGACTTGTGCTCTGTACTTGACAAAGAGAACGCTTAATCATTTGGATTTTTGGCGCCAATGAGCTTGGATTTTCAGAGGATATTTGCGCTAAAAAAATAATTCCATTATTATTATTAAGTGGGGTGTATTTTTGAAATTTACTGGATGGGAAACCAAACCTTTATATTTAAAATCCGCCAAGCTCTACCGTGGAACTGACGCATATTGCTTGGAAAAACTGATCAACTGCCAACTTGTACAGTGCAACATATAATACAACCTGGAATAAAATAGACATGTTTATGGTAAGAACAAGACGAATGTTAGATGTGTAGAATTAAGTGAACCAAAACAGGAACCGGAACCATTTATAACCGACAAAAACACATCCACCACATGGACAAATGAAAGGATACAAGAAAACCTATATTTAAAATTTTATATATAGAAGCTAAATAAAATAGGATATTGTTTGAATGGACAGGAAAACACGTCGAAGAACTAGATACAGTGACGATTAATGGGCACAATAAGCACGTGGTGTTACCAGACCAATGGCGGAATAGCAATTGAACCACTATCAAAAGATATATACCTCGATTCTCTCACGTCAACTAACAAAATACAACTTTCAGTGTGTCGGATACACTGAATATTTTCATTATACTAATATTTACATTGTCATCACACACGAATAGATACGTGTTGTATTCCTCATCGCCATGACAATTCCAACTATAAAAACAGTGAACACATTCCACTATTAATATAAAGGCCACATGTAGAATTTATAAATCCAGTAGACACACACACACACACACACACACACACACACACACACACACACACACACACACACACACACACACACACACACACACACACACACACACACACACACACACACACACACACACACCTTCCATACCAATTAGTAATGCCAGGCATACAATGTACACGACTGACGCATGTGTCAGGGTTAGTAAACGTGTTACGAAGACGCCATCATCGGGCAACAGTTGCAACGATTATGAGCGCATGTGTCGCCAGCAGAAATCCCAATACTGGAAGGCTTCAGATGATAAAACAGCCAAGAACTCTCTCCTGAATTCCTTGATGCTGCTGTAGCTTGTTGGAACTTCCAGCAGGTTAAAACACACGTGGTTGATCGGCCTTCGTTCCAAGCCCGTGAGTTTAATGAACGTCACTCTAATCTTGTCAGGTTGGAGCACAGATCCGGTGACGAAGACGAGAAAGTCCGTGTGAGTGTCAAAGTGGAGACTAAAACTGATTTCCTGTTTGAAGCCTCCCCATCATCTACTACCCGTTGTCTTCTGTCAATTAGCTATTTTTCTATCCAGTTAATTATACCATTTCCTGTGCCATGGGCCTTTAGTTTAGCAGTAATATGTGATGTGGCACGTTGTCGAAAGCCTTTTGAAAATCTTCGTTCCAAATAATTATTCGTTGCCAGTAATGCTGGCGATTTTCGAAGTATCGAATTGTTGGAGATGTTCGCGGTATTGAGAAGGAAGTGTTGGAGATGTTCGTGGTGTCAAGGAGATAGTGTACCATATGTTCATGATGTGTATGGGGTAGTGTCTAAGACGTTCGCGGTGTGGAGGGGATCGTGTTGGAGATGTTAGCGGTATCAAGGGTTACTGTTAGATATATTTGCGGCGTCGATGGAGTATTTTTGGAGTGATTCGCAGTATCGAAGGATAATGTTGGATATGTTTTTGTTGTCCAGAGGTTAGTGCTGGATATATTTGCAGTATCGAGACGATACAGTTGGATATGTTCGCGGTGTAGAGGGGGTAGTGTTCGAGATACTCCAGGAGTTGAGATAGGTAATATTAGAGGTGTTGACAGTGTCGAGAGTTTGTTTGGAGATGTTCAGGTGTTATTATGGTAGTGTTGGAAATGTTTGCTGTGTTGAGGGGGGAGTGTTGGAGACTTTTGCAATGTCGTGGGGGTTTTGCTTGAGATGTTCGCAGTATCGAGTGGATAGTGGTGGGGATGTTTGGGGTGTTGAGGGGTAGTGTTGGGAATGTTCGCGGTGTTGAGGATTAGAGTTTGGAATTATCACGGTATCGCGGAGGTAGTGTGGGAGATGTTTGCAGCATCGAGATGATAGTAGTGTTGGAGACGTTCGCACTGTGGTAGTTGTAATGTTAGAGATGTTCGTGGTGTTGAGATTGGTAGTGTTGGAGGAGTTGCCAGTGTCAGTGGAGGGGTAGAGTTGGAGATGTTCCCGGTGAAGAGTGGTGTAATGTTGGAGATTGTTTTGGCGTCGATGGAACATTGTTGAATATATTGGGGGGGGGGGGTTGATGGCTAGTGTTGATACTTTCGCATTGTCGAGAGGGTAGTGTTGGAGATGTTCACATAGTTGATATTGGTAGTGTTGGAGTTGTTGACAGTATCAATGGTGTTGTTTTCGTATTATGTCCGTAATATTCGCGGTGTCGATGAAGGTAGTGTTGAAGATGTTGGGGGATTGATGACTAACGTTGGATATTTTCGCAATGATGAGGGGATATTGATGGGGATTATCGCAGTATCGAAGGTGTGTAGTGGTGGTGTAGTCACGTTTTCCTTCTCGAGAGAGTAGTGTTGCATATGTTCACGGAGGCGAGGGGTAGTTTTGTAAATGTTTCTTGGTGTCAAGAAGGTAATGTTGGAGGTGTTCGTGGTGTCGAGAAGGTAGTGCTGGATATGTTCGCAGTATCAAGTTGATAGTGGTGGAGATTTTGACTGTGTTGAGGGGTAGTGTTGGGAATGTTGGCGGTGTTGAGGGGTAGTTTTGGAGACTTTCGCCGTATCGAAGGGTTAGTGTTGGAAATGTTCGTGATGTTGTGTGGTAGTTCTGAAGAATTTTGCAGTGTCGTGGGTGCAGTTTTAAAGATGCTCGTGGTGTTGAGATGGTAGTATTGCAGATGTTGCCAGTGTCGAGAGGGTTGTGTTGGAGATGTTCCGGTGTTGATATGGTAATGATGGAGGTGTTGCCAGTGTCGAGGGGTTTATGTTGGAGATGTTCCGGTGTTGAGATGTTAGTGTTGAAAGTGTTAGCGGTTTTGAGATGGGTAGTGTCGAAGATCTTCCTGGTGACGAGGGGTAGTGTTGGAGTGTTTGCGATGTTGAAATGGGTAATGTTGGAGATGTTCCCAGTTTTGACGGGGTAGTGTTAGAGATGTTCCCGTTGTTGAGAGGGAAGTATTGGGGATGTTCACGGTATAGAGGGGGACGTGTTGGAGATGTTCGCGGTGTCGAGCAGTAATCTTGGAAATTGTCGCAACATTAAGGTGGTATTGCGTCAATGGAGTAGTGTTCGTGAAATTCGCAGTGTCGGTTAGGGTTATGTTGATATGTTTGCGGGGTTGATGGGTAGTACTAGTCCAGTCAATCTGTGCCCAGAAGAGGGTCAACCTCAACAAATAGCAATAGTAATTATGACCGTGTTATTTTAGTCAGTACTATATGTCTAGATTACTAGAAAAAAAGTCCATCGTAATCCATGGGGTGGAATATTGTCATTTTTTACGTCAATGACAAGTGGTCAAAAGTCGCTGCCAGTGACGTTTTGGATTATTGTTATGTAGGGGTATGCGATATTTAGGCTGTGATACATATTTTCTTTGCATATTTCATACACATTTTGCATACCGTTGGCAACATAATATAATAATCTACCAAGCGGTATATAATACGTATAAATTCGTTAAATATTAAGGTGAACAATTGTTTTTAAACACCGTGAACCCCGATTTTTAGTCGCTTTGGGGGGAGTAGCGTAGCGACCTAACGTTGATTTAGTCCATTTTCAATTGAATAAATGGTGCTCTATAGTATAATGTGTTTGGTGGATTTTCAATCCCATGGGATCCCTGAAGCAATTCAGCTTGGTTGTTCTCGGGTCTACCTAGGAAATTTTTTTAAATAGTCAAATTAGGACCTTCAATACTGAAATACCAATAGCTTAGCAACTATGCATGATAATGTCACAAAAGTGGTGTCAAGATCAATATTTTCATGGTCAACGGTTAAGATAAACACATCACCAGATGTATATAACGGCTGCACGTTTGTCATTTGATAAAACTTTAAATGTTGGTATATTATTACATGCTGATCTCCAATGTAATTTGTATGCATATCTCCAATGACTTTGATTCGCATCTATTGTCTATGCCCCTATAATAATAGTAGCACAATCAATAACAAAGAACACATTGAATCTCTTTGTAATATTGTTGAACAACGTAGGATAAATAGTTATCAATTCATATAGTTGACAGTGATAAACGTCATCTACAGTGTTTCAGTCAACAGAAAATCTGAGGTAGCAATATTTGTTTTTGTTTTTAAAGAAATGGTCTTATACAACCACCTCGTATTTCGTCCGTCTTTTCTTTCAGTACGACCGTGACCTTTGTGCTTTTGATGCTTTTTGTGCTGCTCTCAGCACACGTTTGCCGACCATTGCATTGTGAACGTCAGAAATATAAAAGACTATTATGTGTACTTTTCCGAGCGTATGCATATATTACATTAATACAATTAATGTATAAGTTCGTCTATAGAAAATACCATAGAAATAATTGGCATGAAATCAGTTTGGTGTCCTTATGATGAAACCTCCTATTGTATACACATGTATAACTAGTAAGAGTTTTCAATTAAAGTTCGTAAAAAGTACACACATGGATGATCTGGAGACAGTATACAACACATCAAATCTATTGTTCGCCTTAACCGATGTAGGCTTTATCTAAACGGCAACACATATGTACTTTTAGTATTTTGTGTTTTATTATTTACCCTTGCATATGCTTTGTTAAAATTTTGCACACGCTCGGTATCGGCCAAACTACCCCAACACATATAATGTCCCCACGAGACACCCATTCAACAAAACGCTGAAATGTTTTGAAGAGTCTATGTTGAACTACATACCTTTATACAGAAAAAAGAAGCATACACTTGTCATTACTGGATATTGCTTAATTCATGTTAGAGTAATAATAATAAAGTAAAAACTTAAAAAAATTGTGAATAAATATCCCTAATTCCTTAATTTAGCTATACATTCCATACATTTGAAGATACACATAAACATTGGGTTACCATGACACCTTTCACCGAGGCGGTTGCCGTAAACACCATTACAATATCATGCTGTATATTTCTGTAATGGTTATTTCAGACAAACACTTTGTCGACGTTTCGTGATAACTGACCATATATATGAATATATATATATATATATATATATATATATACAAACAACGCACGTATATGGTAACCATCGTAATGTGTAATTTACATAATTAACAATTACATTGTTATTAAGCCTGAATAACACATAATAAATCATGTATCATTTTGTCGAAATACGGGGTGGTTGTAAAAGCTGGTGCTTAACAATATGTTTTCTTACAGAACGTCCATTCAGGATTGACACTGATGACGAAGACGTGTACGGAGAATATATGGCTGATGTAAGCAATAATACTGCCTTTTATAATTCACTGACAAATCAGTTAAACAATTGATGTGCGATAACAAATGAAGAATGGTTTGCAATAATTATTGGGAAATAGTGACTGTTTGCTGTTGTTGATTTGGTGTGAACGTTCGTCATTGTGATGGTATAAGTGTTGGAGGGATTTGTTCTTTAACCCAACCGTATTGCATTACCGTGAGTAATATAGGATCATAAATACGTGGCAAAATACTCAAGCAACTCGTGGTATCATGTATAATTTTGGGCAGTCCTTCCAACAAGCTTGATTTGTGAAAAAAAGTATTCTTTTTCTCATATAATAACGATAATATATCGTTCCTTCCTGGTCAATGTGTAATCCTCGTGAGCTATGTATACTCGTCCAGTAACCAGTCCAACCATACGGTGAATTACATCATTTCCTATCAAGGTTTTCTGTCATTGCCCGTACCATATCTGGTTTACAGTGTTGGTGGAACAATGACATGCAAGCACTACCGTCATATTCTGCCAAACCACAAGGGCAAAAGCCCAACATTTTTTTGTAAGTTTATGTTGACATTTCTTTGCTTTGTAATGGTAGTTATTACAACCTATTCAATTTTTTTGGTAATTGTGGAAACGTTGACTGTTATCTAATTATTACCCTCATTTAGTTATACAGAGGATACCATTTATATATATATAGAACAATGTTCTAACTCGTCTCGACTGAGAGAAATCTGTCTGATGGAATTTGTTGAATGAAGCATTGAACTGCCTTTCACAACGGGTGTCGGGCAGTAACGAGGGCGCTGTGCCAGTTTAGTGTATAAAACTGACATTTTGTTGATATTTGTATTTCTTTAAATATATTTTATTAAATATATAACTCGCACTCCTCCAACACTACACCTCAACACAGCAAACATGTCCAACACTATCCTCTCGATATCGCGAACACCTCCAACACAATCCCTCGATTCACCGAGTCTCCAACACTACAAATCACCCCCCAAACATCTCCAAAACTACCCTCATCGACACTGAGAATATCATCAACACTACACCATCGACACCGCAATAATCTCCAACACTATCCTCCTCGACACCGCGAACAACACAGACAACCCCCCTTGGCTGCTTCAGTGCAAATGTGACGGACATTAGTGCGAAATATGCAATACCATGCCTTACACTCACACAAAATCAACCACGCTAAAGGCATATTGACATTCCTCCATGTGTTTGATCCCGCATAGATACGACGTCATACTCACTCACTCTCTCTCTCTCTCTCTCTCTCTCTCTCTCTCTCTCTCTCTCTCTCTAAGGCATTAACTAATTATTAGTGATGTGTTTAGCAACCGCCACAAACCAGCGGTAGTGTTTGTCTGAAATGTGCCGAGTTCATGTAGACTTTCAACGAAAAGTCTCATGTATTATTCAAAGTGTCTTCCAGGAATCGACAGTCACTGAATAGCAGTTCGGTATGTTGCACTAGGGTGAACCTTTGACCCACAATGAAGAAGCAAACTAGACGGGCTGTTAGTGGGATGGAAAGAACGTCGCCGCCAATAATGGTGGGGGTGGATGATGTGGTGGTGATGGCGGTGTAGATGGTGTTGGTAGTGGTGGTGGTGGTTTTGGTGATGGTGATAGTGGTTGGTGGTGGAGGTAACAGAGGTGTTAGAGGAGGTGATGGTGGTGATGGTGTAATTGTTGGTGGTTGTGGTGGTGGTGGTGGATGTGGTGTAGTTAATGGTGGAGGCGTGGAGTTGGTTGTGGTACTGGTGGCGATGATGGTGATGGTGATTGGGGTGTTGGTGATAATGTTTGTGATGGTGATGATGCTGGTGATTTTGTTGGTGATGGTGGAGGATATGATGTTGGTGGACGTAATGATGTCGGCGATGATGGTGGTTATGGTGATGGTGTTGGTGATGGTGATGATGCTGGTGATGGTGGTGGTGGTGATGATATTGGTGATGGTGTTTGTCATGAGAATGGCGCCAAATTTTATTTTGGACAATGGCGTCAAAAACCTTTATTAATCCACTGGCACAGCTGTTCTGTTCTTTTTGTTATCTTCACTGCACTGCATATTTCGTCGTCTGCCACAGCTGTGGACTTCCCATTTCTGTGTCAGGATTTATTCTCAGACTCGTTTACACGATCTTATAAATCTGAATGCCAATCCTCCATAGAGTACTAACTAATTATTAATTATGTTTTTCAACCGCACCGATCACCAGCCATCTGTTCACCACGATAACGCCGTATTCGCATACAATTTCAAACAAAGACTTCATAAATTATTATGTAAAACGTTCTCTGTGGCGACGGTCATGTTGCTCTATCTGGCAGCTCAACGCTATGCACCGCGGCGGAGACTTTTGACCAACAATGAAGGATCGATAAAAAGTTCCCGCTGAGCTTGGTTTCCAAGGATTTGGGCGCAACATAAGTTATCTTATTATTATTATTATTATCATTATCGAAATGCTTGATTATGAACTGCCGAACAACGAATATAATTATATTTGCGAATTGTGGGATATGGTAAACAAATATCGGTGCAACAATAAAATAAGGGTAAAACTGTCCCTGTGTCACGGGTAACACACCAGGAATGTCCACGGGTAACACTCCAGGAGTGTTCACGGGTAACATTTCCGGCGTGTCCACGTGTAACTTGCGCAGCCTTG
>CM034538.1:58992245-59020416 GCA_020002185.1 Paraescarpia echinospica | reverse complement strand
TTTTGACCTGTACACTGAGTGTTGACCTGTTCACTGGGTGTTTGTACATTGAGTGTTGACCTGTACACTGAGTGTTTGTACATTGAATGTTGACCTGTACACTGAGTGTTTGTACATTGAGTGTTGACCTGTACACTGAGTGTTTATACATTGAGTGTTGAACTGTACGCTGAGTATGTGTACGTTGAGTGTTGTCCTGTACACTGAGTGTTTGTACATTAAGTGTTGACCTGTACACTGAGTGTTTGTTCATTGAGTGTTGACCTGCACAATGAGTGTTTGTACATTGAGTGTTGGCCTGTACACTGGGTGGTTGTGCATTGAGTGTCTGTTGACCTGCACACTGAGTGTTTGTACATTGAGTGTTGACCTGCACACTGAGTGTTTGTACATTGAGTGTTGACCTGTACATTGAGTATTGACCAGTAAACTGAGTATTCTCTGCCTCTTATTGACCTAGGTATTTTAAAATCTATCTTCCCATTACCAAACTTAGAGGATCTTTAAACCGCTCTGCCTCTGATCAAAGATTGTGGTTCCTTAAATCTATCTGCCTCTTTTTGACCCTTGATATTTTAGACCTGTATGCCTGTTTCCTTAAACCTATATCCCGTGTATTGGTTCTTGATGCTATTTAAATCTTTATCTTTAGACCCCTCTTACTGGACGAGATTGTCTTAAACCTCTCTCCCTCTGTAAGGCCTACTGTTTAACTGCCGGTGTACTTTGGCCTGGCAGTAGACAGTCCGGAGGCTGTCTGAGTGCGGGAACCAGGTAGTGGGCATGGGCCGAGAAGGCACGTGGACGGACGCTAGAGTCTGCTGTGGTCACTCAGATGCTGACGTAAACGTTATTTAGTTTGCCTCAAATTCTGGCTGCGACATGGCAGAAAACTCGCCGTGCATCTAAACACAGGCCGCATGTGCGTACACTCGAATAAATATACTCGGGATGATTGATAGAAAGACAGAACGATGCGTCGGTTGCATGTTTGATTCGTTCTACAGCTGGGGGACATAGAGCGTTACTCTCTCTCTCTCTCTCTCTCTCTCTCTCTCTCTCTCTCTCTCTCTCTCTCTCTCTCTCTCTCTCTCTCTCTCTCTCTCTCTCTCTCTCTCTCTCTCTCAGAATCGCCTAGATCGATCCAAATATTCTGTGTTGACGGGATGCTGCAGCTGTACCGGATGAAATGTATTCTTCCTCCCTCGTACGCCAGTCAGAACTCAGTGATAACAACGTGTTCTTGCCGTCGTATCAGCTCCCCGTATGGGCGAGGCGCAGCATGATTTTGCAATATGACTTACATAATAATATTTTGTATACTTCCCGTGATAAACATTTGCTTGTGATCGGATCGATATTCGACAGTTCCTAAGTTCAAAAGTACAGTATTGTCACACACGATGTTACGACTAGTTTGTTTACGATTTATTAAGTCAATATCTTCTTAAATACATAAATTCTTCTCAAAAACTCCCAAAGAGGCGCCATTAATAATAATAGTAATTAGGTAACTTCTTTTGAACCTAAGTCCTCGCAAAACTAAACTCAGAGGTGCATCAATACAAAAGGGTTAGTCATGAACAACTTTGTCTACTGCGAGACTCTCTTTGTCGTTAGTATTTGGTTAGCCGTCGCGGTGGCAATCTGTCAGGCGAGGCTACTGACAGACCAGACGCCCCGCAGTTACAGAGGCTCGCCTGTCCCTCGCGTGTCTAGCTGTCCGAAGCTCATCTGTTCGTGGCTCTTCTGTCCGTTCCGTATCTCATCTGTCCGTCTGCGATACGTCATCGACGCCGATTAATTTAAGCAGAAGAAGCATCGGCGGCCGAACTGGATTGAGAACCACGTTAATGCTCTCACAAGCAGTGTGCATGCTAAACAGTGTGATTTATACAGTGTGTGTGGCCGCATACATAAATATACTGTGTACTATAAATATTATATTATAATCATTATATTACACATATATCTATATTTATTAGCTCACGTCCACCCATTTAGCAACAAACCACTCATCTATATAGGCGCCATCTGCTGAATTAATCGCCACTCAATTATATCACATTTGAAAAATGCCTTCCATAAAACTAATGCTTATCATAAACACGTAGGTATGGAACCCTAAATAATGATCTTTGTGTTTTCCAAAATGCATCGGTAACAGGTATAGCAGAGGCCACTGGTCAAAGGAAACGAATTAACATATAAAGACGCGAGTGCACTCTGATGAGATGCAGTTATAATTACCCGAAGTTAGCGTATCAATATACATATGAGATAGGTGGTGCGTGAGTGGCGCTATGGTACAGAGGCAGGTGGTGCGTGAGTGGCGCTGTGGTACAGAGACAGGTGGTGCGTGAGTGGCGCTGTGGTTCAGAGACAGGTGTTGCGTGAGTGGCGCTGTGGTACAGAGACAGGTGGTGCGTGTGTGGCGCTTGGTACAGAGACAGGTGGTGTGTAGGGTGGTGCTGTGGTATGATGACAGGTGGTGCGTAGGTGGCGCTGTGGTACGGGGACAAGGCGCTAGTTTTTTAGTCCTTTGGGCCGAAGGTCCAAGGGACTATTGCCATCACTCTGCGTCCGCCGTCCGCCGTTAGCTGCCGTATCTAAGAAACTATTCAGCAACTTTTTTCTAATTTTGTATAGACGTATCTTAGGGTACTGCCACTATACACATATAATCTGCATTTGATTTAATCATTCTAAGGACCCCGTAGGTCCCCCAAGGGCCCAAAAAGCTGGTAATTTGTCACATTTTGCCTATTTTTTTCAAAAACTGTTCAGCAACTTTTTTCTAATTTTGCATAGATGTATCTTAGGGTGCTGCCACTATACACAAGAAATCTGTATTTGATTGAATCATTCTAAGGGCACCTCAGGGGCCCCCAAAGTGCAAAAGTTTTATCTTATCTAGTGGTGTGGTTTTGAGAAGGGCCCTTGAGACCACCCCCAGCAGTAGATGTTGTGCCAGAAACTGCCCCGGCCTCATCACTAAGGTTGTTGTAAATTTCACCAGCTGCCATGTCAAGTTCCTTATAATTATGAATAACAGTGTTCAAAATTCAGGTAAATAGCAAATAACAAAGGAGACAAGTTTTCGCCTTGCTGTACCTCTACATCACATGAGAAGAAGGCTGTCACAGCCTTGCCCTGTTTGTTTAAGTGTTCAGTTATAACATTATCAATACAACATGCCTTTTTGTTTTTTAGTTTTTTGATTTGCATTAGTACCTCATTTTGCATGACTGGTCTGTTTATGTGTTCGTTTGACTGGGAAATCTTTCTTGGGTCAAAAGGTATCTCACTAGCTGAAGTTTCACTTTCAGGTTTTTCACCGAGTTTTTCAAAGTGGTTCATAAACTTATCCAGTTAAATATTTCCACATGTTTCACTGCTATTACTTGCTTTATTAAGTATATCCCAGTATTCTGCAGGCTTGCTTTGTTTTAGGTTGCGCAAGTTTTCATGTAACTGTTTATGGTAGCATTTTGATATTTGTTTTATAAAGCATTTATACCCACTAGCCAATTCTCTTAACTCTGCATTAGCTTCGTCATTTTTAATTCTCTTTAGTCTACCTTTTGCTCTCAAATAATCTGTCTTCTTAGTTTTACACATAAAGACATAATCTGGTATATGGTACATCAAAGTAAAATCAGAAAGGAATAGTAAAAAGCAGTATAGGAGAAATTTCCACAAAGGAAGGTATAAGGACATGAGGAAATATTTAGCAAAGATAGACTGGAATAACACACTGAAGAATAAGACAGCAACCGAATGCTGGAATATCTTAAATAGTGAAATTAAGTGCATAGTCGATAAATTTGTACCTTTCAAAAAACAAGGGAAACGGTCTAAAAAGAAACACTTATCGAAAGAAGCCATTAGAAAAATTAAGTATAAACAAATGATGTGGAAGTCATATAGATGTACTGGAAATGATGAAGACTACAACATTTATAAAGAAGCACTTAATCAAGCTACAGCTGAAATTAGAAATTCAAAGAGAAGCTATGAAAAAAAATTAGCTAGTAATATAAAACATGACAGTAAGAGTTTTTATGCGTATATTCGAAGCAAACAGAAAGTTCAGGATAAGGTCGGTCCTCTAGAAGATAGTGCTGGAAATACAATATCAGAGGGATTCTTAATGGCAGAAGACCTGAATGAGTATTTTAGTTCAGTGTTTACCAGGGAAGATATTAGTTCACTGCCAGTACCAGAGGCTAAGTTCAAGGGGGCAGATTCAGACTATTTAGGACAGTTAGTTGTAACCTCGGAAATGGTAGCTAAGAAAATAAGGGCTATGAAGGATAATAAATCACCTGGAGTGGACGGGATTCCGCCCAAACTACTATTGGAAATTGTAGAACAAATTAGCGTACCGCTTGCAACAGTTTTCAATTTGTCATTAGAAGAGGGAGTGGTTCCTTTAGAATGGAAAGAGGCAAACATTATACCGTTATTTAAAAAAGGTTCGAGAAACAAGTCAGAGAACTATAGACCAGTGAGTTTAACATCAGTGATTTGCAAATTATTAGAAAGACTAATTAAAGATCACATGGTGGATTTTCTTGTTAAACATAACTTGATAAACCCATCTCAACATGGGTTTTTAAAAGCGAGGTCATGCTTAACAAATATGTTATGTTTTTTGGAAGACATCACTAGGTGGGTAGATGAGGGATCACCAGTAGATATCATCTATTTAGATTTTCAAAAAGCTTTCGACAAAGTACCACATCAAAGATTACTCCTTAAGCTAAAGGCCCATGGCATAGGAAATGGTATAATAAACTGGATAGAAAAATGGCTGAATGACAGAAGACAACGTGTAGTAGTTGATGGGGAGGCTTCAAACTGGAAATCGGTATTGAGTGGGGTACCACAGGGATCAGTACTAGGACCTATATTATTCTTAATATATATCAACGATTTGGACGATGATATAACAAGCAAGGTGTTAAAATTTGCGGATGATACAAAAGTGTTTAGAAGGATTAAAAGTGATGGAGACAGACAGCATTTACAAGATGATCTTGATAGGTTGATCAAATGGTCTGAAAAGTGGCAAATGCTGTTCAATTTTGGGAAATGTAAATGCCTCCACACAGGTCATGGGAATGAAGAGGTAAAATATAAAATGGGGGGTACTGTTCTAAGTACTACTGTAAAAGAAAAGGACTTGGGGTTAACCATTAGTGCTGATATGAAGGTTTCAGAGCAGTGCGGAATTGCAGCGTCAAAGGGAAATCAAATCCTTGGATTAATTAGGCGAAATATAGCGTATAAGAAAAAAGAATTAATAGTACCGCTGTACAAAACAATAGTGAGGCCTCATTTAGAATATTGTATACAAGCATGGAGGCCATATCGCAAGAAGGACATAGATATGCTAGAAAGAGTACAGAGGAGAGCGACTAAAATGATACCAAATCTGAGGGATCTTAGTTACGAAATACGCCTAAAAGAATGTGGTTTAACAACATTAGAGACCAGGAGATTGAGAGGAGATCACATAGAAGTGTTTAAAATATTGAATGGTTATGAAACTATTGATAGAAACATTTTTTTCTCAGTTAAGAAAAATAGAAGGACCAGAGGACATGAAGCTACATTAGTAAAGGAGCAGTGTAGACTAGATATAAGAAAGTTCTCATTCTCACAAAGGACTGTAAATGAATGGAACAGATTATCTCCTGATTGTGTTGGTGCTAGTAGCGTGAATATGTTTAAAAATAAAATCGACACACACCTAAAAAAGGCGGGATACATATAGATAAAAAGTATTGGACTCTCGATAAGCCAAAAGGCTTCCTTGTCCACCTGCCATCCAGAGTAATTTTCTGGAAGGCAATCTTGTTAATAACTTAATAAAGTCTTTGTAGCAGCACATTTGTACTTTCAGTGTATCATTGCAACATAACATACACACTGTGTGCCACATTTGAATGTCGTGCATGTAATATTTCCATGCAATTCATTTGCATATATAATATAAAACTTCAACAGCCGTTTTCTTCATTTTCACTTTTTGACCCCTACCATGTTCAATGCTCCATAACTTCGCCAATTTTTGTAGCAGTCATAATTTTTGAAACCGTGTAAAGCAACCTACCCAACCTTTACAAGAATGTAAGAAAACTGTTACAATTTTTCCGACTTATGACACATTTGGTCAGCCGGGGACACATATCGACGTATTAGTCCAAAGGACTTCAGGGCCTCTTGGCCCATTTTTCAAACTCAGTTTTCTCCTACATCAATTTCTTACCAAACTTATATTTCTGATAATTTGTCTTGTTGTGACCTTTCAATTATGTACATAATACATAAGTCAACGTGATATTTACATATATAAATACACGATGAAAGGTTATAGTAGCATTTGGTATGTCAAGCGCTTACATCAGCCTCAAGGGTACGAGATGATGAATTCGTGAGGCGACCCTGGGTCGTGTGCTACGACGTGGCACGTTTCCAAGTTGCTCGACGCGTACGGCGAGCCCTGGCCACCTAGCCTCGCCGCACTGTATAATAATGTCATACGGAGTGTTGTACAGCAAGGCCTGCTCAAAGCCTGCGCTCTGGAGCAGCAAAGTTGCGGCCTTCCAAGCCGTGACGCCGGTAAACGGGGGCTAGTACTGTCACCCGACGGGCGGAGGTAACTTGGTCGGTCGGCGGAAATATGCACTATTGATAACGTTGCTTTGCTTCGTATTCACTGCCATTATTTAAATAATGTACACCACTTCGCTTTCCCATGTAGACCTCTATGCCGTGCCCCTATGGCGTATCATATGCCTCTCGGACCTACCACGGGCTCCTCGGGCGTACCATGGGCCCCTCGGACGTACAACGGGCTCCTCTGGCGTGCCACGGGCCCCTAGGGCGTACCAAGGACCCGTCGGACGTACTATGGCACCTCGGGCGTACCACGGCCCCTCGGACGTACCATAGATCTCCTCGGACGTACAATGGGCCTCTCTGACGTACCATAGGTCTCCTCGGGCGTACCATAGGTCTCCTCGGGCGTACCATGGGCCCCTCGGACGTACCATGGTCCTTTCTGACGTACCATGGATACACATAGACCCCATTAATATATAATAATAATAATATATTTTATATACAGCAACATATCTCCGCATATAAAAACCTGTTCCAAGGTTCTTAAAATACAACATTGTTAAAACATGATCGCTACAATACAATAATTATTTAACATATAAAAGTATAATATAATAAGAACCTAAAGCGAAATTTAAATATACATTTGTAAATAAGCACCTTATATAACATATATTATCGAACTAATAACTTATATAACATATATTATCGACTAAATATTGACTAGACGTAACTGTCTAAAATTTAACTATTTGCTGTTTTAAAATCAAACAAGTACTTAAATTAAATAAATACTTAAAATTCAGTATAAAATAAACCATGTAGTGACGTTAGAATGAAAATATTTTTATAAATAATCTTGAAATGCATTCTTGAAAAGGTGTGTCTTTAACTGAGACTTAAAAAGTTGATAATCAACGCCACGGATATACAACGGCAGACCGATCCAAAGGCGCGGTGCCATCACGGAGATGATCCTTCGGTCGTATCGTTCCTTGTCGTAGCGTGGCACAGTTAGTAAATTGCTTTCAATGGAACGAAGCCGGCGCCCTGGTGTATACGACGAGATCAAGTCGACAATGTACGCTGGCGCGCGATGGTGTAACGCGCGGTATGTCAGCAGAAGAATCTTGTAGTTGATCCGCCACTGGACCAGGAGCCAGTGACGCGCAACGAGGGTGGGTGTGATGTGTTGACGGTCGCGATGGCGTTGTCTTGTTATTAGGCGAGCCGCCGAAGTTTGCACCATTTGTAGCTTCTCGATTAAACGCACGTTCACTCCAAAAAGCACAGCATTTCCATAATCCAGTCTGGAAGTAACAAGTGCGTGTACGATCTTCTTGCAAGCATGGGTTGTTAAACACTTTCTGATTTTTGCGATCTTACGGAGCTGGAAATACGCCGACTGACATGTGCGAGCGACTTGTGTAGACATACACAAAGTGTTGTCCACCAAGACACCCATGTCCCGAACAAAAGATTTAGGTGATATATATCACACCCACACATATTGATTGTGTCAATAGTGGGTGGAAGCTTAGGGTAAGGGGCACAGAAGACAATTGGCTCTGTACTGGCCCCGTTTAGCATTAAGCGTTTGTCAATCATCCACAGTTTTATGACCACGGTACACCGCTCGATTCTATCGATAACATCGTCAATATCGAAGGGTTGGTTCCGTGGGAATTCACCGTAGAGTTGTGTATAGTTAACATTGTGTTTGGCGAAAATGGCGCTGATTGACATGCAGTAGCAGATAGTGAACTGATCCCTGCGACACACCACAACAAAGCTGTTGTTGACTAGATATGGCATCATTGACTTCCGTCGCCATCGTCCTGTTGGACAAGTAAGACGTCAGCCATGCTAGTACCCGGCCTCGTATGCCGATCGAATGCATCTGCTGCAGTAGCATGGTGTGTGTGATCCACGGTGTTGGATGCCGCGGTAAGATCGAGTAGAATGAGTACTACTCCCTTTCAACGATCGAGTTCCGGGGTGAACTCGTCATGAATACGGACAAGAGCAGTTTCGGTGCTGTGGTGTGGGCGATATACACTATGGAATGAGTCAAGAAGTTAGTTTTCGTCGATGTAGCGCCGAAGTCAGCCGCCACGTGCTTCTCCAACAACTTTGAAATAAAGCTGAGATTTGAAATTGGGCGGTAGTTCTTAATGTTATTTGCATTGACTATGCCTGTGACAGCCACTTGTGTACAGGCAACGTTGGTGTCGAGGTATACCCTGTGGAACACGACAAACACTAGAATAACTCCTCATAAAACAACTGTCGGCTTACGGGAGACGTTCTCACGCGGCCGGGACCCCCACCCCGGCGTCACGACCCTGTCCCCCTCGGAGGTCCATCACGCGGCAGATATCGGCCATCGGTTACGCTCCGATGACGTAAGCGGCTATCTATATTGCCAACAGCCGGAGGCAGAGGGCAGTGTCACCGGACAATAGTCAGACGCTGGTTGCCTCAGGCTGGTCAAGTAAACTGTAGAGGGGGTAATGAAAAGTAGGGGTTATGGAACCCCTACCTATGTTCGTCGTGGTTTCTCACAGTTAAGTTCGTTTTGGTCCCGTTTCATTTTACGGTGATATGCAGACGCTGGCCGGTAGGGTGATTAATCGATCGATTGTGTTGGAGATTTTGTCGAGGATTTGGTAGTTTTGGACATCGTTCACAATTTGCTACGTCACTATTTTTAAAAACCAAACACAACTACTTCCCCCCAAGCGGAACGTTTTCCCCTCACCGGTGGGAAATGTGTGCGCACCCACCGCTCCTCCCCCCGGCCTTGAGGCCTGATACGGTATATAACATTATTCATATTAGACTACGTCTGAATGATGGTATAAATCATTATATTAGTATCAATATAATTTCTCACAAATATGGGGTACACACACACACGTGTGTGTGTGTGTGTGTGTGTGTGTGTGTGTGTGTGCGTGCGTGCGTGCGGGGGTGCGTGCGTGCGTGTGTGGTCCCGCAAATATCGACTCAGGCATGTCTAACCGTTCGGCGCTATCGATGTTATAGAACAGAGCTGGCGACTGTTGATTTCTTGTCGTCGTAATGAACGTGTGTTATAATAGAACTCGCTACTCCGGAGACGCCGAATAGGTCAACACAATACTAATTATTATACATGCCGGCAGGACCTACCGTCTAACAGAAGCGTTAGATCTATAATCATTTCAATCTATCCTGCAGTGTAACGTGTTTTTATCGCGTCCAGGTACACTGACAAATGTGTAGCCTTGACCTTGGCAGCGTGCCAAGTGAACTCGCCGTCACTATTTGGGCCAGCGAGCGTGGGTTGGCACTATTCGTCCGTATTTTGGGGCTGTTCATCTCCATTTGCTGCAAAATTTGACGGCCCGTATTATAAATAGCATCCGTCACTCCAGCCGTGTGTTGAAGTGAACACATATGTTAGTCATGTGTTCATCGCGAACTCATGTTTCAGTCATGTGTTCACCATGAATACACGTTTCGGTCGTGTGGTGAACGTGAACACAAGTATACTTTATTTGTGTGTTCAACACGGACGCATGTTTGTCGTGTGCTAAACGTAAACGCCTGTTTAAAGTGTGTGTTTATCGTGAACACATGTCTCAGTAATGTGTTCAACACGAATGAACACTTGTTTCGGTCACATTTTCAACATGGATACATGTATACTTTAGTTGTGCGTTCAGAAAGAACACATGTTTCAGTCATGACCCCATGAACACATGCTCAGCCGTATGTTCAACACGAAGTCATGCTCAGCTGTGTATTCAACATGAGCACATATTCAGTCATGTGTTCAACATGAACACTGTTCAACAGGAACGTATGTTTCAGTCATGTGTTCACATGAACACATGCTCAGCCGTCTGTTCAACGTGGCCCTCGATGTGCTATCTTCTCACATAGATAAGAGAGCCACCGCGTGCTGTAAGGTGAGTGCCCGCGTTGGCTGTCGGCGCCACGTCTCTCTCGGCGCCGAGAGACTGAAACTTTACTAATCGGATCGGGATGACATTCTATCGGATGTTGATCAAGAACATATCAGGTATAATTCCCGTAATCTACCATTTCCCCAATGCGAAGGTATTGCTTTGCACATGGCTGACTTTGATGAACAATGACTGTTGTGGAGAATGGTGTTTTTCTAAGTTGAAACTGATCAAGGATGAGCACCGTTCTGCATTGAGTTAGGTCAAGCGGGTTCATCTGACTAGGCTCACGATGCAACTTGACATCAGTTACTGGATTAATCGTGTAAAGATTGTGTCGGGTTTCGTTGCTGCAAAAACATTCATTTGGTTGAAAATATTCAACAGATGTACAGTCAGCTCTGATTGTTCACAGGAACACATCTCTAGAACAGGTGGTAAGCCCTGTGGATGGATGCGTTGTTCTCTTTATTTATTAACGTGACTTGAAACTGTAAATCTCTCTGTTTTTTTATTTCTTGTATTATTGTTTGGTATATCACTTTCATTTTTGTTTGTTATTGTATACTATGTGTTCGTGTTTGTATCATCAGGTGTAGTTTTGTATGCTCCTTTATGTGACGTTATGTCATCAACAATAATCCGTCAATGCATTATAATTATTATATGATCAAACATATTTGGAATTGTAGCTCAGATTTATGCTTCCTTCCCAGACAAGGTGTTATGATAAACAGGTATGTAGGGGTGAGTGGATGGGTGGATGGGTGGATGGATGGATGAGTGGATGGGTGGATGGGTGGATGGGTGGGTGGGTGGGCGGGCGGACGGACGGGCGAAAGGACTAACGGACCGACGGACGGACGGACGGACATAGGGGTGTGATAGGGGGGTGGGTTCGCGCAAGACGTAAGGGGTAATTAAATGACACAATGTTTGGGCGATTTTAAGTCAAATCGGCATGACGTATGATAGGTAGGCCTACAAACAAACAATCGGTTTTTTTTTTGCTATTTTCTTTGGTGGTATTTGGAGTCTATAGTTGTTCCCTTCACATGTTAGGAAATCCTCTGCCTAGTGGTGCGGAAGCGGGATTAATATAAACAGGAAGGGCATCCGGACACTAGTTACGTCACTGACTGACGTCACAGGTGAGGGGGCGTTAACAATTACCCGACCCACAGATGTGCCAAAGCGCGGCTAATAAATTACGTAACTAACAAGTTTTAGATTATTAGCGTCCGGGCGAGAACAGCAATCAGCCAGCTAAGGCCATGAACCGGGGTCAGCAGGAAGACTGACCACCGATCACGGACACTGACCACGAACACTGATCACAGACAAGGACCACGAACACTGACTACGGACACTGACCACGAACACTGAACACGGATACTGGTCACGGACACTGACCACGCAAACTGACCCCGGACAACTTGACTGGTCTGATCAATGATTATCGGAACTGATCATGAAATTCCTCTGTTGCTTTGATGTGAATATATAGAAATCGTGAACAAGAGCTGTTGTAGTTTGTTAACGTAATCCATTAATTCTGACGCAGTAATAATAATAATAATAGTAATAGTAATAGTAATAATAAAATTATTTCTTTAGCGCCAATATCCTCAGAAAATCCGAGCTCAGTAGCGCAACAAAACCAAAGGATTTGGCATATTCATAATCGTGTACAAAGCGAAAATCGTCAACAGATGGATGGAATTGCTAAATAGAAGCTTCGGGGGATATGCAGTATTAAAGATAGATAGAGTGGAGACGGGGAATTGTGACCGGAATGAAGAAACAGACGACAATCTAAATCGTATGCCGACAAGAGATATCGTCGTATCCAGTCCAGAGTATCGTGAATGTGACCAGGCAATGCCCCCGTGCCGGTTGCGAGGGCGTGATTTCAGTCGGCGGGACTCTGAACATTGTCGTTGTCCACGGCTACAACCGGAACACACACCGCCCGATAACATCCCCTAAACTAATTGTGGAGATCAATGCCGCGTCCAGTCGCCGGCCGGCCGCGTTACGTAACCGTGAGTAAGACCTGCCTCGGTCTACACCGAGGCGTAGACCGAGGCAGGCACCACGCCGGCGCGCCGTCATTACACGCTCATTATTGCCCCGTCCTCCCGCGGGGCTGCGAGACGCGGAGAGGGACGACGAGAGAGGAATATCGCTTTCGGCTCAGGTTGCCGCCGCTCGCGTCATCTAAACGGCGTTGATTAATAACTGCCCGTAAGAAATCGGCTAGATTGACTACCCAGAGTGCACCGCGCAACGTTCAATGCGGTGGTCGACGGCATAATCATTGGAGGCCTAACCGTAAACGTAACCATAACTAACCGTAATTATTTCTGTACTACTGACCTTAACCCTAATTTCGTAACTGTAATGAATAATGAGATTGACACTAATCATTTATTCTAGTCGTCTGATTGGTTCCAAAGATTACGCATTCAACCCTAGCGTAATTTTCCTTAATTGTTATGTTCGTGTTGTCATAGTGAAACGACAGACAAGATTTAATAAGATTCAGAAAATTAACTCTTGATGGCAGGTGGACAAGGAAGCCTTTTGGCTTATCGAGAGTCCAAAACTTTTTATCTACGTGTATCCCGCCCTTTTAAGGTATGTGTCGATTTTATTTTAAAATGTATTCACGCTACTAGCACCAACACAATCAGGAGATAATCTGGTCCATTCATTTACAGTCCTTTGTGAGAATGAGAACTTTCTTATATCTAATCTACACTGCTCCTTTACTAATGTAACTTCATGTCCTCTAGTCCTATCTTTCTTAACTGAGAAAAAATATTTATATCAATATTTTCATAACCATTCAATATTTTAAACACTTCTATCTGATCTCCTGTCAATCTCCTGGTCTCTAGTGTTGTTAAACCATATTTTTAGGCGTATTTCGTAACAAAGATCCCTCAGACGCGGGCCATAGTCGCGAGCAATTCAGCAAAGCCAAGGGGCTGCTGAATCAGTCAGTAGGCCTACTGATGCATGCAGCAACCTCTGGCTCGCGACGATGTAGAGGCCTGTAGAATTGGTGATTCAATATTCTACTATTAACATTACTATATGCTTACTATCAATTGTTATCATTACGCATGCATTTAGATAAACAAATTTGAATCGGCGCTTGCCTAACTGACAAGATGCCGTAGCAGAATCTAAGTACCCAGGCATGTTTTAATAATGGGAAAGTCATTGTGACTATTGCACGTCCTGTGCTAAATTATATTAACAGTTACCGCTAGGCCTCATTCCTCCAAATAGTTCGTGTAGCATATATTTATATATTATGTAAAAGAAAGTATTTGTCTAATTTCATGGTTGTTATGATTTGTTTCCGCGTGACAACCAGTTGAACGTACGACGTCGACGTGGATAGGCGTGTTTAATACGAGCAAGCCACAAAGACGACTTCGAAATGTGGACTACAGGAAAGAGTGACAGCAGCAAGGATTGTTTGCGGACTTCAATGGAAAAAGACGAGACGGCGGATACGTACAATTTGAAGAAGCTGCGGCTTTTCGGGATTGTGACATTATTCATAGTTATCGGACGTTAATATTAAGTTGCTGAGAGGTTTGGATCGCTGTAATTTGTTCTAGGTTGCCATGGCCGGGAGGAGAGGAAACTCCTTTCACTGTTGAGAGCTATTTAGTGTACACATATGCTACTGTATCAAAACGTGGCGGGATGTGCACGCATATATTTAGAGATTTACAGACAGATTCCATTCTGACCGATGATGCCATCATGGCGCGTTCTGATTTCGTTACTTCCGGTACGTAATCAGTCACGTGATTACAGTGGCACTGCCGATCATAAATCCTCGTCTGTTTATACTCGTCGCCATCGACATGATGCGCGGTTGTTGTTGTTGATGTTTTTTTTAAAGAAAATGGGTTATAAACGTCTTATAGACTTTACGAAAGCACTCAATCATTCATTCTTCCGGGTCGCATGTTTGAGATACCACCGAATTCCAAATTATATATGTACATTAAGCTGGAGTACTGCCGTCTGATCTCCTCGTCATCGCATGGGTATGCTCTTTACATCACATCGCCACCAAAACGTGTCCTACTCGAACCAACAAAAGGTAGGCGTTACCCAGAGTTTCGGACGTATGATAGACTCTCGTTATCAAGTCCAATAGTTGCTAAGGTGTTTGAGTCAATCGTAACGAAATGGGTGGATGAAAAAATAGATTATAGGCAATTTGGTGGAATTGGTGGAATAACTACAACAGACGCTCTCGTCGAAATGGTGCACATGTGTTATGAGGCGACTGATAAACTGGATTCTTATGTCCGAGTAGTCATGCTAGATCTTAACAAAGCGTTTGACCTCATTAATCATCATTTGTTACTTGAAAAGCTACAATTGTATGATTTGCCCCCACACATTATAAGATGGATGACAACATTTTTACTAGACATATCTCAACAAGTAAAAATAGGAAATGTATATTTGCATTCTGGTCACCCAGTGGGGGAGTACCACATGGAACCATATCTGGACCTAAATGTTTCCTAGTCTACATAAACGACTTAGAAATGCCTGTTCCGTTGTATAAATATGTAGACGACAGTACATTATGCAAAGTATGCGAATGAAAAGGTGAATTTGCTATGTAAGAATCGGCTGACATTGCCGCCAGGTGGACAGAACAGAATGACATGAACATTACTTCAGGACAATCAACAGAGATGATCATCAGTTTTGGACAGGATGGTAATTTTCGAAATACCATATCCAAAATAAAGATCAGTGGAATGGATGAAGATCAAGTAGACCATGCCAAACTTCTAGGTGTTACAATTTCACGTAATCTTACATGGAATAAACATGTGGATAATATTGTGAAAAAGGCTGGGAAACGATTATACATGTTGTATCAATTAAAACGAGCTGGAATTAACCAGAATGACCTGGTGACTGTATATTATGTCAGCGTCGTGAGCCCGGGAGGTACTTGAATATGCATGCCCCGTGTGGCATACTAATTTACATCAATACTTGTCAGACAATATTGAAATGATACAGAAAAGAGCAATAAAATACATTTTCCCTGGTACAAGTTATGCTGAGATACTTAGTTATGTTGGCCTACAGACTTTGAAAGAAAGTCTGTGTGAAAAATATTTAAACAATATGAAAATTAGCACACACAAATTAAATCATCTGCTACACAAAAGAAGACACACCAATTATAATATAAGAGAGAATAATATGTATTCATTGCCAAGAATCCGGACGAACAGATATCGTAACTCTTTAATACCATGGAGGTTATACAACTGGCAATAAACATTAAATGACAAAAAAGAAGATTGTATTACTAAAGTGTAACGTTTCATTGCATTAATTGTGTTCTTTTATCGACTGTCTAATGTGAATCCAACTCGGCTGAGTTGTTAATAAAACTTGTTTTTTATATTTATCTTATCATGACTTTGTTATGCCATTGTGTATGGCTCCATCTCAATGCCAACAAAACGAAAAAACTGCTGATGATCATAACCTATACAATTTGTATGGACAACTTGGAAGGCACACTACTGGAAAATGCGCCACACACGCACACATGCGCGTACGTACGTACGCACACACACACACGCACGCACGCACACACACACACACACACACACACACACACACACACACTCACACACACACACACACACACACACTCACACACACACACAGTTGTATGTTTTTTACGTGAACAACTTTATACAAAGCCAGCAAAAAAACAGAGAGAAGCCAGTCTGTCCAGTCGAGGCGTCCAGCTGGCCGCTGAGGTGACGCTCTACAGCAATGAGGTTGTCAATGAGTGGAGAGGCATCGCGAATCGGCCGAGCCGGCGCCGCGCTAAGTGTTCGCGCAACTGCGTTGGCGCGCTGCCAACTCGGCTAAAACTCTCGTAGCCATTGATTCAATGTATTGATCAGCTTTCCAGTGTGTTCAGCAGGTGGCGTATTGCGAGCCTTTTGTCTCCTTTCTGGTTCTTCTTGGATCTCCATTGTGTCCTTCTTCGGCGACCTTAGTAGTCCTTCTTGGGCTTCTTGTGTGATCCTATTTGGGTCTCACTGTGTTCCTTCTTCGGTGTTTTTTATCCTTCTTGGGTTTCGGTTCTGGTCTTTATTGAGTATTTTGTGACATTTCTTGGGTCTCCCTTGGGGTCCTCTTGTGGTCCTCTTTTGGGTCTCATTTACAGTCTTATTTGTGTAATCTTTGTGGTCCATATTGGGCTCATTTGAGAACCTTCTTGGGTGTCTTCTGTGGTCCTTCTTGGGTCTCCTGTGTGAACCGTATTGGGTCTCCTTTATATATGGCCCTTCCTGAGTTTCCTTTTTGCACATGATTGGAACCTTGAAGACATGGGTTCGGACATCAAAGGTTCGGGTATCAAGTGTTCGGACATTAGTAGGAGGTTAACCTGACCTGCTGAATAATTTTTTTATAGAAACAAAACAAAGATGAACTGACCATTGGTTGCACCAGAGCTATGTTGGATAAAGTTCGACTTCCCGCTTGTTCAGGTGGATTGGCCAAGGTGTTATCGCTATCACCCCGACTCGTTAGGTGGTCGTATCACGTTTTGTGAATCAGCGGATGATGGAGGACATAGCGGGTGGCTCCGTGAATCTCGGGAGACTATCGCTGGTTCAGGCAACATAAACACCGTGGGTGTAGTTGATTGTACGGCCTTCTACTCGGCGTCTCACTCTTTATTGACATAGGTTTGGTGCTTATTGACAATTCCATCGTCCCATTAAACAGTGCGAGGACGTTTATAAAAGCAATGTCTAAACATTGACGTTATAAAGTCCCATTACACTTTAGCGTCGGTGATTTTGTAAAATAGCCGTTCTGGTGGGGAGTAACTGGTTTCTCGGCGAATGAATAGCGTACATGTATATAATAAGAGTGGTGTTTTCATACAACTTTAATGTCATAATCTACGTCAATTTGTAAAAGAAAACAAGCGATTGTTTTATCATTGAAAGTGTACGGCTTTTGCAAATTGACAGTTAAAATAACGAACAACGACGCACTGCTTGACAACATGCGTGCGTGCGCGTGTGCGTGCGTGCGTGCTGGCGTGCCAGATGGGAAGATAGCGAACGGGACTATTTCTGTTAGCAGTCGTCGTAACGTTTACTCATCTTCTGGGAAATCTCGGGTTTCCTCTACGCGTGAGACGCTGATGTAAGCATCTGTTCAACTGCAAAATGGCAGAGCACCGATGACGTCACGAAGTCGCACAGCGGCTCCCCCATGTGCCGACCAGCTGAGTCTACGGATTCATGGCTGGACAGACAGACAGACAGATAGACAGACAGACAGACAGACAGACAGACAGACAGACAGACAGACAGACAGACAGACAGACAGACAGACAGACAGACAGACAGACAGACATACATACATACATACATACATACATACATACATACATACATACATACATACACGTGTTGTTACGTTCTCAACAGTGTAGCAAGTCGACTTGGAGTCAGCCTACCTCGCGTATACACGATTGTCGGCCTACCTCGCGTGTACACGGGTGTCGGCCTACCTCGTGTGTACACGAGTGTCGGTCTATCTCGCGTGTACACGAGTGTCGGTCTACTTCGCGTGTACACGAGTGTCGGTCTACCTCGCGTGTACACGAGTGTCGGCCTACCTCGCTTGTACACGTATGTCGGTCTACCCCGCGTGCACACGATTGTCGGTCTACCTCGCGTGTACACGAGTGTCGGTCTACCTCGCGTGTACACGAGTGTCGACCTACCTCGCTTGTACACGTATGTCGGTCTACCCCGCGTGTACACCAGTGTCGGCCTACCTCGCGTGTACACGTATGTCGGTCTACATCGCGTGGACACGAGTATCGGCCTACCTCGCGTGTACACGAGTGTCGGCCTACCTCGCGTGTACTTAACAGTTGGTTGATACGATCAGACGGCAGACGTTGTGCACTCTGCGTGCCCGCGCATCAGATAGACAGACGTCTTCCACACAGCACTTGTTCCACGTGGACGAGTCACTTCATTGAATCGTCCCTCAAAATGTATCGAATATCGCGGTTATCGGCTGACAAAACACGGGCGGCATTAGGATATGACGTAGGGACGAATGACGGATATGTTATCTGTAAATGTTTACTGGTGTTGTAGAATACCCCCTCAGGGTATTCTATGCTAGCTTGGGGTAAGATATCTTCTTCCTCAAGGATGGAATGCAACCTAGAATATCTTTCAACCGTTTTCACGGTCGGTCGGTCGGTCGGTCGGTCGGTCGGTCGGTCGGTGCATGGAGAGCGTCTAGAGGGTCGGACCATTACCCCACTAAGGGGTCCTACCACATATTAGTTATCGAGGTTCGTGACATTTCGCATTTAAAAGAAAGTGCCCGTATCAAACACCATGCTTTGAATGAGAGGGAAACGACAGCGAAGAGATGGTTATTTCTTTGACAGACGAACCGGCTGATGACTCCACCAACCGTTACAGCGGTCATCATCTGTTACAGCGCTCATCAATCAACTGTTACAGCGCTCATCAATCAACTGTCACAGTGGTCATCAATTGGTACAGTGGTCATCAACCAACTGTTACAGCGGTCATCAATTGTTACAACGGTCATCAATTGTTACAATGGTCATCAATTGTTACAATGTTCATCCATTGTTACATCGGTCATCAATTGTTACAACAGTCATCATTTGTTACGGCGGTCATCAATTGTTACTGCAGTCATCAATTATTGCAACGGTCATCAACCAACTGTTACAGCAGTCATCAATTGTTACAGCATCATCAATTGTTGTAACGGTCATCAACTGTTACAGCGGTCATTAATTGTTACAACAATCATCAATAGTTGCAAGGGTCATCAGCTGTTACAGCGGTCATTAATTGTTACAACAGTCATCAATTGTTACAGCGATAATCAATTGTTACAACAATTATCAACAGTTACAGCGGTCATCGATTGTTACAAAAATCATCAACAGTTACAGCGGTCATCGATTGTTACAGCAGTAATCAACTGTTATAGCGGTCATCAATTGTTACAGCTGCCATTAACTATTACAGCGGCCAGCGATATAACTGTTATAGTGGTCATCAAAGTAATTGTTACAGCGATCATCAACTGTTACAGCGGTCATCAATTATTACAGCGGCCATCAATTATTACAGCGGTCATCAATTGTTACAGTGGTTATCAATTGTTACAGCGGTCATCAACTGTTATAGTGGTCAGCAACTGCTACAGCAGTCATCAACTGTTATAGCAGTCATCAACTGTTACATTGGTTATCGATTGTTACAGCGGTCATCAACTGTTACAGCGGTGAGCAACTGTTACGGCATCGGCCCTCTCCTCGCGCCAGATGGAGTCTGCCGGTATTTACCGTTGTTCAACTGTCGGCGTTGGATAAAAAGCCTTGATCAGACACAGCAAGTTTTGATTAATACCACAAAAACATGTTACGTATTTGTTCAGGGTCGTCGCTATAACCGAGACAGCTGTGTCCCAACTTTCTACCCGAAATGTCAACAGAATTGTTGCGATTGCTACAATAAGCTTACGGTTGTTTCCTTGCATAAGTGGTGGCGACAGACGCAGCGGTTAGCATTAGACCAGCATGTTTATCATTGAACAACAACATCGTATTTATTTCGTGTTCATACAACGCAGATGCCTATCATTTAATGTTTCGCAAAGAGATGCAGTTACACGTGTGTGGATACCATTTGTATTCGCATGAATGGTAACAGCAGTTTATGCTGCGTGCAAAATAACAATGTCGGATTTAGTGAAAACAACACCCCCTCGCATCGACTACTAAAGGAAAGAAATAAAAAATTGCGTGTTCTTTTGAATACTGCACATATACTATTTAAATGTGTTTACAATTAATTAATATGTAATTGGCAATTTGCTGACAGTGATCCCTTGACCTATTGACCGGTGTCCAATATTCTCGTCTCCAAAGCCCGGCTGCCTACACAGGACAACAGAGACCGTATGTAGTCTACAAGACAGCCACGCAACAACATCAGGCAAACAGGCTGTGCAACGTGGTTGTTTGTTGTAACAATATTGGTGTTTTTACACCTTATCATTGACTCGTGATATTTTAGCCATTCGTTTTATGAGTTATCATGCAATTGTTGCAACACTGCTTTATTTTTTGCTGACATTTTATAGTTTAAACGGAATAAATCCTTGTTTTCATTAATGTTTGAATATGTAGCGGGCCTAGATATAATAATCGGCACAATGGTTATTGAAAAAAAAAACTTATATTCCATGGCATGAGTTGTTTAAAACTAGATAGTCTACACAGTGTGTTATGACAGCAAAATAATACATACACATTGTAATTACAATTATCTCTTTGATTTGTGTATTTTATTTAAAAAAAGAATGCATAGTCCTATGGCTTCAGCAGCCTTTGGTATACTTAAATGTGTCATATCGTTGAACAGCGGGATCTCAAAAAGACTGAACGTCAGGATATATGAAGTTCTTGCTGCCCAAGTAGACATAATTATAGCAATTTATGGAGCAGAAATCTGGCACTGCGGCCACAAGAGACACATATTATTGACGTTGTTGAGATGCGTTGCCCGCGGGCTGTTAGATGTGTTACCCGGACAGACAGACTCAATAGCTAGATATGAGCGGAGGGATTCACCCCGAATCCATATCAGGTGTCTGCTCGGACAAAGAAGACGCAGAATGGCACAGACGTGGTTTAGGCATGTGTGAAAAACCTCGTTAATGTAGCTTTCAAGCAAGGTTTTAAAGGACAGAAAGGGGGAAGCCCGCGGACGAGATAGAGTGACCAAATCAAACAGGACACTGGGCTCCGGCTATTAACACCAGAGCGATGTGCTCTATAGGCCATAGGACAAAATGGGGGTGATATTCGTGACACCTGGGAGGACAATGAGGAGTAAAGTTGGCCTGTGAAGTTAAGTCAAGTAAGTCATAAAAGAAGAAAACAATTTTGAAAAGGTAGAATCAATACTTTGGGGAGTGCAGTGGCCCTGTGGCTAGAGCATCGGACTCTCAATCGAGAGAACCCGGGTTCATGTGCTGCAGTATGGAACCTTAGGTAAGTTCGTTCACTCTACGTTACTCCACTTCACCAAACTTTATGAATGAGTACCTGGCTATAGACAGTGGTGGATATATGTGTACGATTAGTCTTCGTGCATGAATTGCAGCGTGGCTGAATGCTTCCTGGAGAAGTCGTAGTCATGTTCGATTGAACAGGTATGCCAGGGAGTAAACTATAAAGCGCTTTGAACAGTCCTGAGATCTGGAGAACTATAAGAACTTACCTTTACTTACTTTTACTTACCTTTACTTACCTTCAGAATCAATAAAATCAATTTGACGTTTTTACTTTATGACTTAAGTTTTGATTATAGAAAATGTTATGGCCTACATCTCTATATTCTCAACAAAAATATATCTCCGACGGCTGAAGGTGGTCTGTCCATCAGTTGGACAGTGGTCAAGGCGGTGGTCAAGGCGGTGGTCAAGGCGGTGGTCAACGCAGTGGTTAACGCAGGATGTGGCTGAACGAAACCGAAAGAAGAACACACAGACTGGGTTCCTTTTAAAAAGTAAGTTTTCCATACGGTAATTCTACGAGAACAAATGATGCGGTGATAATTCGGGTGAAGTTTCTGGGCCACCACCCGGTTACCGGCTGAATCATTACGCTGCCGTCAGCCGAAGCTGTACTTAGACCTACACAAGAGTGAAGGTAGGCTAATTTGGCTCACGTAGACGTGCCACAAAATCATCTTCAAATAACAATTGACCATTAAGGGTGGTCTACGTTATCAAATAGATACCCAGCTGTTAACAGTTTAATGATCCTCATCACGTCGTTCATAATTGGCCTGTTTATGTCGAATCAGACTTGCGTTCTCGCGCCGGGACCCGATACACTGAGATCAAGGTGACGGCGTGGGATAGTGGGGTCGACTGGCCGAGTAGAACCAGGTGTGATGGTCTCTCATCGTCACGGGACACGATACCTGGCAGGCGGCCCTGGACACGATATCTGGCGTGCGGCCTCTGACACGATATCTGGCGGGCGGCCTGGGACACGATACCTGGCGGGCGGTCAGGAACACGATATCTGGCCGGCGGCCTGGGACACGATATCTGGCAGGCGGTCCGGGACACAATATCTGGCGGGCGGCCTGGGACACGATATCTAGCGGGCGGTCAGGGACACGATATCTGGCGGCCGGCCTGGGATACGATATCTGGCGGGCGCCCTGGGACACAATATCTGGCGGGCGGTCCGGGACGCAAGTTTGCTTTCCGAACCAGGTAGAGTAATGGCCACGCTCACGGTCGACAGCGAGCGGGCGAGTGAATTCGCGAGAGGGGAATCAAAAATTTCCGACGGCAACGAGGTTGCTTGTTGCAAGAAAGTTCATCCGAGATCGTTTCAGATATGCATAACTACAGTGCAATCTACATACCTATGTATACACAGTGAATCGCTGACGGTCGCTAAACGCATACACAAACATAATAAATTACAACGCGCTGGCATAGGTTATAACGCACGGCTTAAAATATACTGCCTGTTAACAGTAGGCTAATGGAGGCATAAATCGTGTGTCCTAATATGTTATGCCGTTTTAACAGAAACATGATTTTTTTAGTAAGATATCTATATGCTAATTACCTAATTCGACAGGTGTGTGCAGACAAAATGTTAGAAGAGTTGTTTTGTGTGAAATACGTACGAAAGTAGACCGATTTCATCCATTTAAGCCTGCGTCAAAAACCAAGCGTCCGTCTGCACGTTGCGAAAGCGCACTGGGACTTTGGCCAGAACGTGTCTCGTTAGTCAGTGCGAGATCAGACAGTATGTTAAGGTTGATCAAGAGCATTAGAACACGAATCGTCTGTAACATAATAAGCAAAGTTGGTTTATACCTAATCACTGAAATGTTAATTTCATCACATGTGTTTTAGCGGCCTGACTTTTGAGTTTATTTCAACAGCGCCATTCGAAGGATGGATAGTTTTGCTGGGGTCACTAATGAGAACAACAGTGTCTCAGGAGGGCATAAAATGATGACTAATTTATTTATTATATTCAATAATATAGTATATGTAATGTTATGAAATGAATTAACATTTGGGCTTTATGACAAACTTAATATTTAACTATGACATGTTAATGCTTGGAAGGGGTGCAAAACAATGAAAACATTGGCGCTAAAAGATAACGTGACGTGTCTCGTCTGGCGTGGACATGACGGAGTCTGCTCAAGGCTTAATATAATAAACATATGGCACAAAGTGACGACAAATTGATGGCTTATTCCGATACTCCTTGTGCGATTCTTTTGAACTGATTACAGCTATTACGTAATCATCATGCAGTAATTGCAGCGTGGCTGAATGCTTCCAAGAGAGCTCGAGATGGTGAACATTAGATTAAAAACGTCTGTCAGAGAAGAATTAAGTGCTATATATTTTGCAAGTGTTGTTGCAAAGGCTTCATTTTTAATTAAATAAGATGACGACGAACAAGGATCGCGGAGATATGGCGATTCTGCATGTAATCGTTTTGACAGGTAAGAAACAATGCCAGCATCTGCAGGAAATAGGATACGAAATATTGCACGGTATATTACACAGGATGCTATACCTTCGTGCGTGCGGCTTCAGATAGACATAGCAGATTTGAACGATGGCGTCTTTTGCGAAATGTATTCGCTAATCTTGGCTAACGTTATTGAATTAAAATAACTGTTGTCATATTTAAAAACTTAATTAATGAAACATAAATGTTATGTATTTATATAACAATTTATTTTCCCATGGCATATGGTTAACATGTTGACCTAATATTATTAGTTATACACACATGAACGCGCGCACACAAATACGTGATCACTTCGTTTTCCCAGTGCAGTTGAACTAAACAGCTGATTGACAGGTAGTTTCGCTCCCCGTCCGCTCGCTGTCGATCAACGGTAATAGCGCACGGGCGTGGCCATCACTCTACCGGGTACGGAATGCAAACTCGCGTCTGGCACACGATATGTGACGGACTGCTCCGGACACGATACCTGGGGTGGCTCGGACTACTGGCATAAAATTGCCCACTCTGATTCTTGCCCCCCCCCCCCGGCAATATTATACCGGAACGGACCTGCCGCAATAATATAATGGTATAAAACTGCCCCCGGGGTCAATAGTATACCGGTATTTTATATTGCCCCTTCAGTATAAAACAGCCCCCCCCCCTATGTTTAACAGCATATGATGATTGGCGACTAATTATTATATAAGCACATGATGTATGCACATGGTGCAATGAAATATAAATAATGACATAATCAATCGGTTTCCGAATAAATATAATATATTGTTAAATGTTGTTTGTGTATTTCGAGCAGTTATTTTATTTATTTATTTTATTTGGACTCCAAAGAGGATATGCTACAAAAATCATAGATATACAGGAACATTAATTGTCTTCGTCACAGAAGAGAATCAGTCAATATGGTCACTTGTTTGATTAGAGGCCCCGAGCGTTTGGTTGGGTTTTTAGTCATCTGTGTGGTTATTGTCTGTTTTCAAGTCGTGTTGTCTCTTCCCCCCCACCCCCGGAGTTTAGTGTGGCCTTCTTTTACGTATAACAACGTCTCCTTGGTTGTGTGTCCTTCCAACTACTGAGGGAGCATCTATGGCCACTTTTGCTGTTGAAGGCTGTACGTGTTCAGCCAGTGCGGCCTGTCGCAAAAGTGGCTACCATATAAGTCACTTATGTCTGATGACGAGAGCCACCCAGACGAAGTGATTCTTTCCTAGAACCTCCACCACCATTATGAACCAGCCATGCTACCAGCCATGCTATGAACTTTGTGAACAAATTCAAAAATGTATGCATATATGTACGCATGTCTGTATGTGTGAATATCTATGTATTTCAATTATATGAATATTATATGGTAAATATATGTATACATATATTATGTTGACTAAATGATTACATAACTGCCACGAATTTAAAAAAAGTACTATTAACACACTGCGCCGTAATTTCACATGGGATTTATAGGGGGCAATCTTGTACCAGGAGGCAGCATTATACCGGTATAAGATTGCCCTCCCGGCAGTTTTATACCGGTATAATATTGCCTGGGGCAAAATTGTACTGGGGGACAATATTATACCTTTACACCGGGTTACGGTAGGGCCTAGCTGTTTACGCGGGCGCGTGTCGTGTAAACACAACATAGACTGTTGGCGCAAATGACTCGCGTGTGACAGATATACACCCTGTTGGCGCACATGAGTCAATCGCGTGCCACGGAGACGCAGACTGTTGGCGCAAATAAATCGCATGCTATGGAGTGTCACGGAAAGGTAAACGGTAGGCGCAAATGACTTATGTGTCACGGAAAAGTAAATTGTAGATGCAAGTGACTTGTGTGTCACGGAAAAATAAACTGTAGATGCAAGTGACGAAATGAGTGAATGAGTGTGGGAGTGTGAGGATGCGTTAGTACGTAAAAGGTAAAGGTAAGTTCTTATATAGCGCAGTAGCCAGTCATCAGGACGGCTCAAAGCGCTTTACCTTGTATTCGCTGGCAAACCTGTTCATTCGAAAACCATCTTGACTTCTCTGGGAAGCATCCAGCCACGCTGCAATTAATGTGCGAGGACTATTCGTACACAAATATCCACCACTGTTTGTAGCCAGGTACTCATTCATACAGCTGAGTGAACAAGAGCAACGTATAGTGAACGAACTTGTTCAAGATTCGACACGGCAGCACTGTGTTCGAACCCGGGTTCTCTCGGTCGGTAGTCCGAAGCTCTATCCACTGCACGACTGCGCTCCACTTGAGTGAACGAGTGCGCGAGCTCGTGGTTGATTGATTAATTGGGTGAGTGGATGATTGAGTGAATGAATGAGTGAGTGAGTGACTGAATGAATGAGTGAATTAGTGAATGAGTGAATGAGTGAATGAGCGAATGAGCGAATGAGCGAATGAGCGAGCGAGTGAGTGAGTGAGTGAGTGAGCTAATGGGTGAGTGAGTGAGTGAGTGAGTGGATGTGTGAGTGAGTGAGTGAGTGAGTGAGTGAGTGAGTGAGTGAGTGGGTGAGTTAATGGGTGAGTTAATGGGTGAGTGAGTGAATGAGTGAATGAGTGAATGAGTGAATGAGTGAATGATTGAATGATTGAATGAGTGAATGAGTGAGTGGGTGAGTGAGTGAATGAGTGAATGAGTGAATGAGTGAATGGTTGAATGAGTGAGTGGGTGAGTGAGTGAGTGAGTGAGTGAATGAGTGAGTGAGTGAGTGAGTGAGTGAGTGAGTGAGTGAGTGAGTGAGTGAATGAGTGAGTGAGTGAGTGAGTGAGTGAGTGAGTGAGTGATTGGGTGGGTGGATGGATGGGTGAGTGAGTGAGTGAGTGAGTGAGTGAGTGAGTGAGTGAGTGAGTGAGTGAGTGAGTGAGTGAGTGAGTGAGTGAGTGAGTGAGAGAGCGAGCGAATGGGCGACTGAGGCATAATACGGTATACTGCATGTCCATTTGATAATAATGTACTGTCTGGTACCGTTATTATGCTATTTTAAATGTTACAGTGCAGTGTTGGCATTACAGAAGAAAGAAGCCATTCATTGGTCTCTTCTATGCGACGTTGCTAAATGTGTTCACGTAGAAGGCATACAGCAAAGATGTTGGCTTCAAAAAAATTGTATTAGCGCAGGAGGGAACTCGCAAGTACGACCACCCGTAACGGGCGACAGTGTGGCGAGGCAACAATGGTATTCTCATCGTTACGACAGAGTAATGATTATGTTGACGTAATGTGCCCTGTTGTTTAATAGCCCTGCTCATTGTACCGATGACGGGGAGGTAATTACTCCGAAATGTGTTATAAAGACAGCGAGAACTGTGAGAACTGGCTTGCAACGAATCCATTACTTCCTGTCAAGTGACAATAGTCCGACCGTACGTCCCACTGGATTCGCGGTATCGCCTTTGTCATTAGGCAAATACCAGTGGGTCATTTAGCAACGGATTCTCGGCGGGCGATCGTTATGGCTTCTATCATTATCATGTCATTTATCATTATCACGTCATTATGCTATTTATGTTATCACGTCACCATTACATAGTTGTGTCACATAATTGCACCATCATGCCATAGGCCTGTTGTATCTGCTTTGTGTCATTCGCCAGGAACAATTATTATAAACAAATTAAGTAATTATGTCATAAATGCATCTGGTCAGAATGTATTTTATTCGACACTTAATGTGTAAGTTATGTTGTTTATTGACCTGTTTGTTTATTTATTATAAATCACTCACCGCAGACAGTGTTGCGTCATGTCGATCTCACGTGACGAAAATCATCCAGGTAGGGTCATATGTGTGTGTGTGTGTGTGTGTGTGTGTGTGTGTGTGTGTGTGTGTGTGTGGTGTGTGTGTGTGTGTGTGTGTGTGTGTGTGATGTGTGGTG